>BOPN01012113.1:0-12896 GCA_017312705.2 Penaeus japonicus | reverse complement strand
CTCTCTCTCTCTCTCTCTCTCTCTCTCTCTCTCTCTCTCTCTCTCTCTCTCTCTCTCTCTCTCTCTCTCTCTCTCTCTCTCTCTCTTCTCTCCTCTCTCTCGGCAATGTTTTCGGTATCTATGAAGTGTTAACGAGGACTTTAGCTATTAGATCTAATATGCTTGTATATCGTATATAATATGATATTATGACCAGATCAGAGCGAAGCATTATGTGAACGATAAGAATTACTGTAATATAATGTAAACAGTAATTATGATATAACTGTCAGTTTCCCTTTGATATATCATGACGATATATAAAAAATCACTTCTTGGTAGCAAATGAACTAAAACATCAATGATATAAAGTTCTACTTCAGTCCTCCTTCACAGTCATGCAGCAGGGAAGCTTCAAGCTAACACGCTACGGTAGTTCTAAGCTTCCACAAGGCTTTGATGGACAACACGCTTTCATCAGGAATTAGCGAGAATGAAACTGGCTTTCCAGCTAGCTTCGAGATGGAAAGGATTTCATTTTGATAAGCTGTATATAAACTGAGATAGCTTAAAAGTATAAGCAAAAGTATTGTACACTGTCGAAGGTATGATATACGCTAGAATGCATATGTTAACATTGTAGCAATGTTAATTAAATTGATATGTAAGTCGGCATGACAGAATTATTTATTCTTATTCAGACGGTGATCTATTAATCTTTTTTTGTTATAAAGTGTAGTGAAAGTGTGTCCTATCATGAGCAGGAGCGTATATGTGTACACCATTTATGTAGTCGAGCCTTTTGCGCATATCCTCGTCAAGGAGTTTTACGTACCCGATACATTTTCTTACCCTAAGAAATTTACACCCTGGAATCAAGAAAGCAACTCCCAAGTAATTGTACTCCAAATTGGGAAATGCTATCTCACTAGATCGTTTTTATTCATTTCATTCATTACTCTATCAGTCATTGAACTAGAAGAATCAAAATAAAAGAACCAAAAGTGTAGGTATTGATATTGATTTTGTTATTATTATAATTGCAATCATTATTATTGCTATTAATATCTTGATTAACTATATCAATATCATTCATATCAACAGTAGTTGCAGTAATAGTGTTGTATCCTAATGATCATTATTATTTCCATCGTTATTATTGATTATTATGATTATTACGATCGTCTTTATCATCATCATTATCATTAGTATTTTTATTATTATTAATATCATATTATTATCATCCTTATTGATATTACCAAAAGTAGTAGTAGTAGTAGCAGTATCATTATCATTACCATCATCGTTATCATTGCTTCTATTGTTATTATCAATGTCATCATTTCAATATCATTATCAACATAAGCATTATTAGTATTACCATAATTATCATTATCATTGTTATCATAATCTTTATCAATATCCTTATTATTATCATCGTCTTTATCATCATTATCATCATTACTATTATAATCATTACTATTGTTATGATTATGATGATTATTATAATCACTATCATTACCATAATAAGGATTATAATTATCGTAACCTTAGGATATCCTCATCATTATCATTATTGTTATCATTATTATCAAAGTTGTCGTAACACGAGCAATCAGACCAAATGTGAATACGATGTCTAAGCTGAATGGTCGAGCGGGAAACGTTTGATCATTCTAGAAAAGGGGCTGTCCTTCACGTTAATGGATGGATAATTCCTCTTTTCTTTTTTCTTGCGTTTTTACAATGTTAATGATAATGGTGATATTAATGAGGGAGGGGAGAGAGAAGAAAAAAATGGGTAGAAAGATAATAACGATAATAGTGATAGTAGGAATGAAGCAATGAGTGACTACGTCATTCATGGCATTTTTGTTAGTGGCTGAGATTTTTTTTTTTTCCAGGAAGAATAATGATGATGGTGGTGATAATGCTATCTCTATTTGTGAGGTTAACTGGAGGTCAGATTATTATGATGATAAGGATGAGAGGAATCATTATGATGAAGATGACAGTGATGATGATCTGGATAAGACAGAGTAAGAGAAGGAACTGATGATGATAAACTTAATAAGTAGGAGAAATATTGATAATTAGATAGATAGTGAAAATGAAGGACGAAAAAGAAAAGAAAAAAAGAACGTGATTCTTTCCCAGCGCAGCCAATATGATTCTGAATAATCGAGGTCCCCGTCCAGCGGCAGTCTGAAATTCTCTCCAGAGGACTCCGGGATGCCATGAGCGTTCGCCGAGATCGGTGAAAGG
The DNA here is from genome assembly GCA_017312705.2 of Penaeus japonicus. NCBI lineage: Eukaryota > Metazoa > Arthropoda > Malacostraca > Decapoda > Penaeidae > Penaeus > Penaeus japonicus. The sequence goes on along the minus strand of BOPN01012113.1, from coordinate 10,652 downwards.
GAGAAGGGAGGAAGTACTTTGCTACTAGAAGCGGCAGTCACTTCGTTTTAGAATTTTGGATGCGTACAGTGTAAGTGCTCTTCTCGGTTGCATGATTTATCTATGTTTCATTTCGTACGTTTTTTAGTAGCTTGTTTGCAGTGAATGAAAGGAAATGAAGGAGCAATGATACGGGGAAGGAATGAATTATAGGAAACTTGATATTGGAACTGCCTAAAGAGAGAGAGAGAGAGGGGGGGGGGGGAATGAGAGAGAGAGAGGGGGGGGGGGGGAGAGAGAGAAATGGGAGGAAGGGGGATAGTTTCTAAAGATATTCCGCAGTGTTGTCATTTGCCTGAATATTTACTTAACTAGCTATAACATAAATCATTTTCCTCAGCCGGGCGAGTTCCGTCCTTCCCAAGTGTACGGACTAAAATGAAATATTACTTGCAGTGTTGAAATTAGCTGTGACAGCCTTCATAAAGATGAACTGCTCTACTTGAAGGATATTCGTCACTTCATGACATAATACATTTGACAGACTTATTTTCACCTTAGACTTTAAAAAATGTAAAGCTAGAAATGGGATCGGTGAATCAACTGATGAATACAAGTACACACACACCGACACACACAAACACACAAACACACACATACCGACACACACAAACACAAACAAACACCGACACACACAAAACACATACACACACACATATAGATAGATAGATAGATATACATGTAAATATATATATATATATATATATATATATATATATATATATATATATATATATATATATATATATATATATATATATATATATATATATATATATATATATATATATATATATATATATATATATATATATGGCAACGAGTAGGAGAGGTGTCAATGTTAAGTCTCAACGATATTAAGTGTAAAATGATGTATATCCAGTGATCAGTGGTCGCACAACATAAGGTGAAAATATATGTGAATGTCTAGAGTGCATATACGAACGAAATAGTGCCACAATATAAATGAAGGAAAACATTAAATTATACCATCTATTACAGTGGTTTGCAAGTATACCATATAGTATGAGAGCATATAAGGTTGTCTGAATATCTTTCTAATATAAAATCATACCATCCAAGCAAACCAACGGAAAATGAGTCAAACATCGCTTACACGTTCCCCATAGATGCCACACTAATACCCAGTCCCAAGGGTCAAAGGTGACCAACTACAACATCAACATCTGGCCTGAATAAAATAGTTCGTGAGTACGTTATACTATAGAATCACATATATCATGTTTGCAGTGTTCGTAAATCTAATCATTCAACCACACTGAGTATCAGTCAGGAAAAATATTCATAATGGAAACCCAATCCCAAGCGATGGCAACCCTAACGGCCAAAGTCACACAGGGACGCTCGTATGGAACAGGTACCAACTAGTAAATACCTCTCTGAAATGTTTCCAGATATATATACTATTCCCTACTGATATATTTAAGCAAATTATAATGCATGGGCACATTATAATTCACGTGCATGTGTGTGCAAGTGTAGACGCCGTTATGTATGAGTACTTTGTACATACATGCTGTCAGTGGCACAAGCCATGTGCTCAAGTGTATCTGCATACGGGCTTGGAGTGTGTGTGTAATTGCATATTTGTATATTTATATGCATCTACACTGTGCATGCATGGGCACAATCTATTTATAGAAACGTACATAAGTGCGGGCATGGGAGCGCGCATAAACATGCAAGCATGTATATTTGCGTAGGCCCTGCATGTGTATATAAACAAATGTCCATTCTCACTAGAGTAGACAAAGAGGTACTGAGCTAGATCGGGGGATACTAAGATCTCCTAATAACATGCGAGACTAGCTTCCTGACTAAAATTACTCCCCCCCACCATAAACAATTAAGCCCGGTAGGAGGGGGCATATGGCTCCACCCCTCTTAACTATGATTTCCCAGTCAAGACAATGGCCCTCATTCCCCGGAAGCGAAAGATCCCCTGGTCACGGCGGCGATCAGGATCGCTCTGGAGCAGATGATGCTGAAAATATCCAGTTAGACCCAGGCCGCTTATCACTGATGAATCTGTGCACATATAATGTAAGGACTCTTAGATCAGAATCTGATCTTTTGACATTGCGTCAGGAACTTTCATTTGTTAAATGGGATATTGTAGGACTTTCTGAAGTTAGGAGACTAGGCGAAGAGCAGAAATTACTAAATGATGAACACTTACTATATTGGAGAGGTAAACCCCTGGATAGTAAATAAGAATTGGGAGTAGGTTTCTTAGTTCACAAGTGCCTCCAAAAGAATATTAGGGAATTCTACAGTGTGAGCGAAAGAGCAGTTTCTGTATACGCTTCTACCGGCAGTCATAGTGATGAGGAGATAGAGAGCTTCTATGAAAGAAGAGCTACCGATAGAGCAAAAACCCATTTTACCGTGATTATGGGGGATTTTAATGCCAAGATAGGAATAAGGGAAACCTTAGTTAGAAAACATGGAATAGGCACCAGAAAAGAGAGAGGGTAAAGGCTAATAGAATTCGCTGAAGCTCGATCCCTTAAAATTATGAATACATTCTTCGAAAAGAGACCCAAATGGATATGGAAATCACCATCCGGCATTAAATACGAAATTGACTTCACCAATAGGCGCTATATTGTACAAGACGTAACCGTTATCAGTAAAGTAAATGTCGGTAGCGGGGTAAAGACGAAAAAGAAAAGTTCAGTAGGCTTTCGGTAGAGACAAAAAAGGTTATGAAACAGCGTAGGAATATGTAAATGACATCAATCAGAGCTGACTAAGACGATAAACAAGAAATGTGCGCAAATTTAACATACGAAAAATTAATGAAGCTCTGATTTCAGGCACCAGCTTTAAGGCAACAAAGAGGAGGCTCAGATTAGGGAAAAATCAAAAGGCATGAAAAGAGGAAAAACACTAGGAGAAGATGGCATTAGTGTAAATCTTATTCAAAATGCAGGATAGATTGCGGCAGTAAAACCGGCCAATCTTTTTAACAACTGTCTAAGTGTCGGTAAAACCACGAAATCCTGGAAAAACGTAACAATAATTCTGATACTCAAAAAGGGTGATACAAAAATCTTAAAGAACTACCGATGTATAAGCCTCCTTTCAGTAATCTATGAACTGTTAACAAAAATCAGCACAGCCCGCATCACCGATACATTAGATTCAAAACAACCCAGGGAACAGGCAGGTTTCCACAGCGGATTCTCAACTACAGACCATATCCACACACTAACCCAAATAAAAGAGAAAACAAGTGAATATAGGAAGCCCCTATGCATGGCATTCGTAGATTATGAAAAGGAATTCGACTCGGTACAGATAGCAGCAGTACTAGATGTGATTCGAAAACTAGGAGTAGAGGAAATATATTGCAGATTATTAGAGGATATATATCGAGACGGTACCATAAAAATCCACGCAGAAACTAATAAAATACCAATAAAAAAGGGTATCAGGCAGGTCGACACCATCTCATTGGAGGAAGTATTCATGAAGCTAGATTCGAAGGAGAATGGGATTAAAAAAGGGAATGAGCACTTAAACAATCTAAGATTTGCAAATGACATTGATCATTTTGGCGAGTCAGCAGATGAATTACAATTACTAAGCGATTTGAATAGGGAAAGTCTGAAGATTGAACTTAAAATGAACATGATAAAGACTTATGTCATGTTCAACAGTCGAACCCCAGTTAAGCAAATACAAATAAAGGGCGAGCTACTAGAAGCACTGAACGAGTATATATACCTGGGGCAACTCATCCAGACGCATGGATGGACTATGACCAAGATACTCGAGAGGAAATTAGTAAGTGCTCAAAGAGGAATGGAAAGGCTTATGCTAGGAGTTAGCTTAAGAGACAAGAAAAATGCCACATGGATCAGGCAACAAACATAAGTTGAGGATATACTCAAAAGTATTAAGAAAACAAAAGTGGCAGTGGGCTGGACATATAAACAGGAGACAGGACAACAGGTGGATAAAGAAAACAATAGAATGGGAAATACACGACACAAAGAGACCAAGAGCACGACCCAAGGCAAGATGGCGGGATGAAATAGCGAATTTCGCAGGAGTAAACTGGAATCAGAGGACACGAGACCGGAATGGCTGGAAAAGATTGAGAGAGGCCTACGTCCTGCAGTGGAATGATGATGATATATATATATATATACATATATATATATATACATATATATATATATATATATATATATATATATATGTATGTATATATGTGTGTGTATGTTTATGTATGTGCACATATACATACATATGAACACGCTATATACCAACCTTCTTGAATAACTTTGCTTTATGTATATCAAGTTCGCTGGCAACAGACTTCATTGGCTGAATTGACCTTTTTTTTCAAGTTATCTATCACATTTCCTAATGATTCTGTCCCGCGAACAAAGGATTTAGAAAAAAATAAATAAAAAACAGAAAAAGGCTTTTGGTTTTTGGATGAATCCATCCTTTTATTTAATTCCATTACAGACCTTCTTTTTTTTCCTTTGGTCAGTTCTGGAATTCCGATGATTTTTTGTTGCTCAATTGTAGGATGTCTCTCTTTTTATCTATTATATTTCTTTTTTTTTTATTCTTCGTCCTTTTTGCGAGCACTTGACATTTGATGTGTTAAAGAGAGAAATGTGTTTAAAAAAAAAATGTTATTGATATATTAACAACCTTTTGTTAACTGTTAGACATTTCTTTTTCTTTTTTTATTCTTTTACCATATTATCTCATGATAAGAAAGAATGTTACTAAGAGAGAGAGAGAGAGAGAAAGAGAGAGAGAGAGAGAGAGAGAGAGAGAGAGAGAAAAAAAAAAGCAAAGTGCATAATCCCGCCATTGCTCCTCTTACTATCTAATCGCGTTTAAATTTCTCTCCGCGCTTTCGATTTGCTAATGACGTTTTTCCTTACCTTCTGTTTACTCGCCAAAGGCCCTTCCCTCTCACCACGACCCATTTCCCCTCTAAGCCTCTCTCCTCTCTCTCGCCCCTCCATCCCTGTACACACCTCTAACCTGCCTTCGATTTCTCTCCCCGACACAACACTGCTGCCCTGGTTTCCCACACCCGTCAACCAGCGCCATCTCTCTTTCTCTATCTCTCTCTCTCTCTCTCTCTTTCTCTCTCGTTCTCTCTCTCTCGCTCTCTCTCTCTCTTTCTCTCTCTCTCACTTTCTCTCTCTCTATCTATCTATCTATCTATCTATCTATCGATCGATCTATTTCTCTCCCTCTCTCTCTCTGTTTCTGTCTCTCTCTCTCTATCTATCTATCTCTCTTTTTTCTCTCTCTCTCTCTGTAGTTATGTGTATAGACAGGTAAAGTGATAGACTTATACAAAGATTAATGTATAAGAAGGTAGTTAGAAAGATCGATATAGATATATATATCGATATCCTTAATCAATATAGTTTCTCATGTCTTCGAAAGCTCACAATGTATAATTATTTCCCTAAGAACAGTTTCCTTAAGTCACAAACAAACACAAGCAGCAACCAACTACTCTCTCTCTCTCTCTCTCTCTCTCTCTCTCTCTCTCTCTCTCTCTCTCTCTCTTTCTCTCTCAGTCTCTCCTACCCCCTACCCCATCCCTCCGCCCCTCCGCCCCTCCGCCCCTCCGCCTACTATCCGACTCTCTTTACCGCTCTTCCTCTCGCCTTCCCCTCCCACCCCGCCTCTCTCTCTCTCTCTCTCTCTCTCTCTCTCTCTCTCTCTCTCTCTCTCTCTCTCTCTCTCTCTCTCTCTCTCTCTCTCTCTCTCTCTCTCTCTCTCTCTCTCTCTCTTTCTCTCTCAGTCTCTCCTACCCCCTACCCCATCCCTCCGCCCCTCCGCCCCTCCGCCCCTCCGCCTCTCCGCCCCGCCGCCCCTCCGCCCCGCCGCCCCTCCGCCCCTCGACTCCCCTTCCGCGCTCACCTCGCCTCGCCCCTCCCAACTCTCCCAGCCGCGCCCTTCCCTCCTTTCCGGCTCCACCCAACCCGTCGGAACACCTGACTATCGATTGGTCCCGGCGTGCGCGGGGTCGACAGAGAGCTCTACCAAGGCCGCGCTCTGTAAACCAAACTTTGTGGAGCCACGCGGGTCCGTGCAGCTCTCGCCCTCCCTCCTCTCACCCTCCCTCGCCCTCCCTTGCCCTCCCCCCTCCTCCTCTTCCTCCTCTCCCCTCCATCCCCCTGGTGCCTCCCTACTTACGCACACCGCCCTACTGCTGCCTGCTGTTCGCCTGTTACCCAGTTTCGGCCTTCCAGTGCCACATCGGGCGTCCCTTGCTCGTTGTGCGGTGTCCTTACCTCTGCGTTTCGCTCTTCTCGTTCGCTCTTATCTTTCTTTTTTCTGTATCTTTCCTGTGTTTTTTTGTGGGTTCTTTCTGTTGCCCTTGTTCGGATTCTCTAGCTGTTGGACTTGTATTTATATATATATTTTTTTTTTCTTTTAATCTATCTCTATATATCTGTCTATCTTTATCTCTCTACCTATCTACCCATCTGTCTGTCTATTCTTTTCTATTCATTACCCCCACCTATCTATCTATCTATCTATCTATCCATCTATCTCTCTCCCTTCTATGTATCCCTTTTTCCCTTCCTGATGGCCCGGAGACCGGTCGTGTCCTCAACCATCCATGTAAGAATATATATTTTCTCAAGAAGCGCAGGACTCACTTCAGACATCCTTTGATGCAATAGCTCGAGTTATCCTTAACTCCTGACGACGTTCTTTTGATGGATACAGAAAACTCCACTGAGCAAAGGGCAAAAAAAAAAAGATATATATATATAATCTGTCACCACTGCACTTCAAAAACGACATAGAAAATAGCTAACTGAACCATATCTAATCAATAGGGGGTTCCAAATACATTTTACCCTCGGAGTCCTCTCCAGCTCATTTGCTCTGTGGCTGCCATTGTTAGCCATATAACCTGTTGCTTTGTTTGTGAAACAACGATGTAACAAGTGGTTGTGATGAAGTAGCTCTACCTATCAATACCTGACAGCTACTGCGACCACCAGGAAGATGTTTTTGTTCTCGTGATTTATATCTTCGGGAAGTTATTAGGATATATAAATAACATAGGCTATGGTTTCGTAATTACGTATGGATTATATAGGTGTTTTGTCCGTAATCAGATTATTATTATTATTATTTGTGTGTGTGTGTGTGTGTGTGTGTGTGTGTGTGTGTGTACATCGTTTATCTAAAAAAAAGTGATTTGGGGAGAAAAGGAAACTCTTATTTTCTCATTATTACTGATACTTTTGTACATATCATTATCATTAGATCGTTATAATATTTGTTGATCGTCATTATCATTTTCATGTTCACGTTCAATATCATCATTACCATTATCATTACCATCAAAAAATTTAATATCACTAATATTATTATCATAATTACAATCATAAACATTGTTTTTTCTTTCATGATACTTATACTATTACTATCATTACCATTATCATCATCATTATTTTTATCAATATTATAACTATTACAAATATCTTTATTTTTAGCAATATTACTATTATCAATATCATTATCATCATCATTATCATTAGTATTATTAGCATTATCATGAGCATCATCAGCAGCAGCATTATTATCATTATCAATATCAATATTATCATTATCAATATTATCAATATTGATATGATATTATTTCTGCTATTATCATCCCTATCAATATTACTATCATTATTGTTATTATTGTCATTATCATTATCATTACTATCATTATCGTTGTTGTTGATTTTATTACCATTACTTTTATTTTCATTCTCATTATTACCATTTTCATTATCATTTTAATATTACCTTCGAATTACTCCTCTTCTTCATATCATTATTAATATTACTATTGTTATCATTATGATTATCATTACAAGCGTCATCATTATCATTGCCATTTGCATTAACATCATTATCATCACTTTGTATTATCATCATCATTGTTGTTGCCATTATTGATACTTTAATTATTATTGTTATTATCTTCATTACTGGTTTTATAGTCATAGCATCATAGTCATTATTTCTATCATTATCCTTAAAATCATTATCATTATCATTATGCTTATTGTTATCATTATTGTTATAACGCTTATCATTAGTATTTGTTTTATCATCATTACTTGAATTACCACTACCTTATTATCCTTTTCTTCAAAATCAAACTTGATTCTTTTTTTTATGCTTTATGATTTTAATGACATATTTACCTTCATCCCATATATCAGTATTCGATTATCCTTTCATTTCATACCATTCTTAAAAAAGCGCTACCAAACGAGTAATACATTTACGGATATTCATCTGTCATTAGATCATGAATATCTAATTAGCACAGCGAAACAGGAAATTAGATTAGACGTATCCATAAATCAGAAAATCGTTTTCTTTCTTCTCTTTTCACTTACACATCCCTACATGTATTTATTCATATGCCGAAAAGTTGGCAACCAGACATCAAAAACAGAAGCCGTAATAGTGTGTGTGTGACACTCCCCACCACCTTCCTGGCACTACACACCTGCGTGCCGCCTATACTGTATATTGATCAGGATGCCAGGTCCCCCTTGCAGGTACACTTCAGGTCATTCAAGGTCATAAGGCACAGCAGGTATATTTGAGTGAGAAAAGGTCTGTACGCATAGATAATTGTGTTTTTCAGTGGTATAAAAAAAAACTAGGACAATTCTTTTATCTCTCCTCGTCTAATTATGCGCTATGTTGATTAGGGATTCTGTGAAAATGAATTATTTTCGTCGAGAAAGATCCAGCAAGGCAATAATTTCTATTGAGGGATTTATGTTGCTTTTTAAGGGCACACGAAATCGATGCTATATATGATGCTGGGGGAGACGACGTTAATGGCACGATAAATCTTTTTTTTTACTCCCGTGCGCATCTACAGTCTGTGCGAGTGTTTATAATATTTCCTTGACAATTCTAGAAGATTAAAAAAAAAAAAAAAAAAAAAAGATCAGTAGAAATTACTCATATTCATTCTGAAGAATAATTTTAGTATTTCTTTTTAGAGAAGCAATGAAGCCTCATTTACACACTAGATAATGTTTACACGAAGATTTCAAATTCGACCAGTGTGTACACTCGTGAATAAGACAAAGCTTCCCAGTGCAAGCAACAGGTGATTCGAGTACAGGTTAACGAGGTCGGACTGAAAGTAGTGTGTTCGGGCGAAGTAAGAAATAATTTACATGTGAGTCCTCGATGGAGTCAGATCATAGTCATAACTAAATGAAAAAAAAGAGGTAGTAACTTAGTCTACAGAGTTTGTATAGCGATATTATTATCATTTCGTTTCGGACCTTACTATTAGCAATATCAATATAACATATATATGCAGGTAGTATATATATACTATTGAATACATCCCTTCGTTATGTTTCGTACAAACTTCCTGTTCACATTCGACAGAAAGGATCCCACGCACTACTGCTTTCCCTGAGGAGAGAACGCATTCTTTAAATGAAGTTGGTCTGGAATCCAGCTGAACCTTATCTTGGGTCACGCAACTCCAAGTTTGTAGACACATGTGGTCTGGAATATACACAAGTTTCTCACGCTATGTCTTACGCTTTTCCGGTTCGGTCTCTTTGACCCTTTGATCATATCTATCTTTCATTCGTTTCAGTATCTGAAATAACAAATGCAAGTCACTATAGTAGCCACCTTTCCTGTATTCGGAGAGAAATACGAGAGATATCATGACCCCTATCAGACTTGAGAGTTCGATATATGTATTTTGACTTCTTTCTCAGTTCGACATTCATGATATAGTCTATAGCCAATTTGCTTGTCAGAGTTCGAGGGGGAACTCACATAAACTATAAGAACATGAGCAGACGACATTTTAAGAAATGTGTTGAATTGCTCTTTAAAAAAACGGAACAATTACAGTTTGATTAAGTCATGGTTTTATTACTTTTTTGGAGACATATTGCTAGAAATAACGCTGGGCGTTTTCCTTGAAATTATTATGAGACTCAAGATAATTCTAAAATCTATCGGTTTCACTTCTGTGAAAGAAAGGGCTGTAACTGTTTTTTTTTCGATAATGTCATTACTTATGCCTTTTTTTTTAGATATAACCAATGTTATAGTGACGAGACTAAAGATTCCATTTGATATTATAGTGCAATATATAAAAACTTGAAAATTAGTACGGTATATTGATGAATACTGAAAATATGAATGCGTAAAAAATATAGTGAATAAGTAAGTGAATCTTGGATTTTCAACCGTAGAGTTACTATATTATTTTAGATTTTACATTTTCACGTACTTTTCGTTAAGGTCGTTACCTATACAGAAAGTATATCTTTTCTAAATAAACTTTCTTCAGGCTGTATAACAGTGACCTCATGAGGCTTTTCTGAGAGTTTAGCAGTTTTGAAAATATTATTTTTCGCTGTAAAGTTATCCACAAAAAAGGAAAAAAAAAACATTAAAGAGCCAAAGTTTCTCGTAAAAGATTGTATCGCACATTTAGTAAATTTTTACACAGTTTCATAGTCACCTTATTATCTCCTCAATAAACACACACTTATGCGTATCATTTGTATATATATATA
>BOPN01012111.1:10000-12911 GCA_017312705.2 Penaeus japonicus | reverse complement strand
AAAGAGAGAGAGAGAGAGAGAGAGAGAGAGAGAGAGAGAGAGAGAGAGAGAGAGAGAGAGAGAGAGAGAGAGAGAGAGAGAGAGAGAGCAAGAAGAATGATTCTTGCCGGCGAAGAAGTGGCAATTTAGAGCGAATCTTTTGAGGAAGTTTCGAAAACTTCTCCTTGGCGAACAGGTGTAAGAATGTGTTTTGTAAATCTTATTTGTTTTCTACGTTCTCCATTGTTTGTTTGTTTGTTTGTTTGTTTGTGCTTTAAAGACAAGGGATAACGAAGGCAGATTTTTATATCGTTTTTATCAGAGGCCGTCAAGGTTCTTAATCCAATGACAATCACTGGCACATGGTTTTATTCGATCAAACACGCGTCATTCTCGTGGGCAGATGTTCTGCATGTGTGTCAGGAGAAGAAAAGAGAAAATAGTGTATATTCGTTATATTGTCATTGCTATGATTATCACTATCCGTCATGTCATTATCATTTTATGGGTATCATTAACGTTATTGTTTCTTCTTATTGTTAACGTTACCATTATAATTATCATTAGTATTATTGTTATTATAATTATTATTGCTGTTATTATTAATATTATTATAATCATTATCATCATTATTATCATTATCATTATCATTACTATCATTATTATCATTTTTTTAAATATCAACATCATCGTAGATATATGTATAATATATATATATATATATATATATATATATATATATATATATATATATATATGTATATATATATATATATATATATATATATATATATATATATATATATGCATATATATATATATATATATATATATATATATATATATACACATATATATACATACACATACACATACATATACATATATACTACATGCATAAATGAAAACGCATCTCGTCCCCATAACACAATTCCGTTTCCATTCGTTCAAGCTATCCTTCCCACTTTCACTTTGACATTTTCTTTATTCATCCTTCCTCTCTCTTTAATATTCGCCGGCCAATCTCGCTTGGCAGAGGTGTCTATATAGGCAGAAATAAACGAGTTTATTCCGTGGAGTTGGTTATATATCCGAGTCAAAAAAAAAAAAAAAAAAAAAAAAAAAAAAAAAAAAAAAAAAAAAAAAGATTAGTTGAAAGAAAATGGAAATGGTTTTCGGAGTCTTTGACATGTAAATTCCTTATTCACTTACTTGCTAAAAGTGAATGGAGTTAATATGGTAAAATTTAAATGGCGTTTTATGCAAATGAAGCCTGTTCTCTCTCCAGTGTTTCGGAAGTTACAAACACTATATTTCTTGCGGTTATCATCATCTGCGAGAATGTATTAGACAGGGCTGGAGTCTGCTTAGCACGCCATCTGTGGATGCTAATTAGCACTACAGTGTCGAGGGGGAAAAATCAGAAAATATGTGTTTCTTCATTTGAATATTCCGATTGGATTTCGGATGGAATTTTTTTGTTTTTTTGTAAACACTCTCTGTAGGAAACACTTTTTGAGTGTTTTTTTCTGTTCTTAATTTCTTTCCCTTGCTCTTTCTTTCTGTTTGTTTGCCTCTCTCTCTCTCTCTCTCTGTCTATCTCTATTTATCCATATAGCTATTTATCTATCTGTTTATTCGTCTCTATCTGTCTCTCTATCTTTAACCTATCTAACCATCAATCTATCTCTCTAACTGTTTATACTTTTTATCTTTCTTTCTCGCTCTCTTTCTTTCTCTCTCTCTCTCTCTCTCTCTCTCTCTCTCTCTCTCTCTCTCTCTCTCTCTCTCTCTCTCTCTCTCTCTCTCTTTCTCTCTCTGCCTCCGCTTTCATTGTCTTTCCCAACGTTCCTTGTTTTTCTCCCTTAACCAACAAACCTTGAACACACAATAAATCTTGCCTGGAGAAAACATGTGTGTGTGAGAGTGTGTGTGTGTGTGTGTGTGTGTGTGTGTGTGTGTGTGTGTGTGTGTGTGTGTGTGTGTGTGTGTGTGTGTGTGTGTGTGTTTGAAAGACAGCGTACGTTTGTTTGTTTGTGTATATTCATCTATAAGTAAACATGATACGATAACTTAGATAATCCTGTTCTTAGAGTAATGGGAGCAATTATATTGATGATAAATGAACAAAAAAATGATTAATTATGAAGAAAGAAAATCAAGAAAAAAAGAAAAATCCTCTTTATTTTCAAGTAATTGACACTGAACCTAATTGCAGTTTTTTCCCCTCGCTCTTTCAAAGTGACAACACCCTGCCTCCTCTTTCTTTTTTCTTTCTTTCTTTCTCTTTCTCTCCCTCCCTCTCTGTCTCCTTCTATTTCATTTTAGCACACAAGAACCAAACAAATATTGCATTAATTAGCATTAATTACCAGGGAAAAAATAAAACAAGGAGAGAAATATAGAGAGCGAGCGAGCGATAGAGCGAGCAACCCGCGCGGGAAATCGCACCGCGTCATTTCTTTCCCCGGGCCAATCAACCCGCCGAAGGATAACGATAATTCAATGGCGATATTAAACCAATGACGGCAAATATCGCCGCTTTAACTGGACAGGTAACGGGCCGTTGTGACGTCATTCGCCCTGGGAATCACGTGGGAGGACGTTGCCCGTTTAGCTGACTTTATCATTGTCGTTGTTGTTGTTGCTGATGGTTTGGTTATGATTTATTCGTTATCATTATCAGTGTTGTTATTGTTACTATGATTATTGTTATCATTGTTTTTATCATTTCTATTGTTTTCTATTATTATTATTACTAATATCATTATTATTATTGTTGTTGTTATTATTACTATTATCGTTATTATTATTATCATTGTCATTATCATTACTACCATTTTTATTACTAGGAGAAGTAGTTTATATATTTTCTGTTATTGTTATTGTTATTATTATTATTACTATTACTATTATAATTGATCAGCGTTTT
>BOPN01012107.1:2500-5000 GCA_017312705.2 Penaeus japonicus | reverse complement strand
TCTCTCTCTCTCTCTCTCTGTGTCTCTCTGTGCGCGTGTCTCTCTCTCTCTCTCTCTCTCTCTCTCTCTCTCTCTCTCTCTCTCTTTATCTCTCTCTCTCTCTCAGTATCTCCACCCATCTTCCAGTCCTTCCCTAAGCTGCCTTTCCTACTTCCAATTCTTTTCTCTCTTCTTCCTGTCTCATCCGTTCTCGGTTTTGCTCCCAAGAGGAACATTCATTCGTCCAAAAATTCCTCTTTCACCTGCCTCTCCTCTTTCCTCTTTCGTCGAGGCATTCATCTCATCTCCCCTTCCTCCTTCTTCTGATGATGAGGATGACCCTGTCGCGCTCAAGGCAGAGTAAAATATGAGAGAGAGAGGAGGGAGGGAGGGAGAAGAAGGGAGAAAGAGAGAGGGGGAAGGAGGGAGGGATGAGGGAGAAGGAAGGAAGGAGGGAGAGGGGGGAGAGAGAGAGGGAGGGAGGGAGGGAGGGAGGGAGGGAGGGAGAGGGAGAGAGAGATAGATAGAGAGAGAGAGAGAGAGAGAGGGGGGGGGAGAGGGAAAGAGAGAGGGAAAGAGGGACAGGGAGTGAGAGAGGGAGAAAGAAAAAAGAAACAGAGAGAGTGAGACAGACAGACCGATAGATAGATACATAGAGAGAGAGAGAGAGAGAGAACGAGAGAGGGAGAAAAAGAGAGGTAAAACGAGAGAGGGAGAAAGAAACAATGAAACAGAGAGATAGAGAGAGAGAGAGAGAGAGAGAGAGAGAGAGAGAGAGAGAGAGAGAGAGAGAGAGAGAGAGAGAGAGAGAGGAACAAACGGAGAGAAAGGCAAACAGAGCATAGGAAAAATGTATATACGTACTGCATATTATTTTTGCTTTACAGTGTATATATAAGTATGAATTTTTCACCCAGAATATCAACAGAAATAATGGTAAAAACGCTGCTAATCCAATTTGAAACAGTGGTAATAAAAAGAATAGCTCTTACGAAAATTACTGTTAACCACTATCATTGTTGTTGTTGTTGTAATTCTAATATTATTTGTATTTTAAGGATTAATTTTATTAGTTTTAATGAGAATATTATCATTACAGTGTATATTGTTATCGTTATCATAGGTATTATTATGTTACTATTATCCTTATTATTGTTATTGTCATTTTCATCATTATCAATATCATTATCATTTTAGTGATATTCTTTATCATAATGATCATTATCGATATTGTTATTATTATTATCATTATCTTTTTTGTCATTCTCATTATCATCATCACTATAATCATTATCATTGTTGTCATGATAATTACTGTTATTGTTACCATTGCAACTATTTTTTTCTTAATTGAATTATCAATATTATTATCATTACTGTAACCAGCATTATCATTGTTATCATTATCAACGTTATTATTGTTTTCGTTTTCATAATTGTTGTTGTTTTCGTAATTTTCCTCATTACCATTTTTAAATGATTGCTATTAACCCATTGGCAGCAGATCATAATTGCCGGCACCAATTTCATCAGCATTCCTAATATCATTGTTTAGAATCGTTAAGAATCGTTAATGTCAATATTATTATCTTTGTCATCTTTATCTTATAAACATCATCCTCTTTATTGTCAGTATCACCAATATAGATGTAATCAGTATTATACAAAACATGATGATAATACAAAAATAACAACAGCAACAACAATGTTACTAGTAATGATGATAATAAAAGTAATGGTAATAATAATAGATATGATAATAAATGGTAATTATATAAATGGTAATGATAATATAAGTAATGACGATAATGATGATAATGTTATGATTACAATAATAATGTTTACAATAATTATAATGAAAAACGGTAAAAATAAGGTTTTTAAGGATATTGATGATCGTAATTAGGATAATAATGATGAAAACAATGATGATGGTTATGATAATAATGATATTAAGAATGATATCAATTATAAAAATGATTATTACAATAGCATAACGATAATGATAATGATACTGATCATAACAATAGTAATGAAAATAATAATCATAATCAAAATTACACAAAATAGTATTGATAATAATTTGATAATGATATTGATAATGATAATGATTATACCAATGACAACAATAATCCAACTCAATAGAAATAAACAAACAAAAAACAATAAGAAACAACAAAAAAGCAACATATGTTCCCATCACCGGATGACCCAGAACTTGAAATAAATCACAGTTTTTTTCCCACGGCTGATCTTCTCCTTTCCACACCTGTCAGTATGAGGGAAGAGAGCGGGGTCAAAATAACTATGTCGTGGGTTACTATAACCGGGACAGGGAATGATGGTGAGCGTGATGCTTTGTGTTAAGCAAGGGTGTTATTTTCGTTTTCTTTTTTTTTTTTTTTTTGTTTTTTTTTTTTTTTTGAGGGAGCGAGGGTGAGGGCGGGTGCTAGGAGGGAGGTACGGGGGGAGGGAGGTACGGGAGGGGAGGTACGGGGGGGGATTGAAGGGTCGAGAAGAT
>BOPN01012106.1:10000-12926 GCA_017312705.2 Penaeus japonicus | reverse complement strand
TAATTTATATATTTTTCTCTCTCACTTTTCACTCTTCCTAGCTTTAGGATGAGGAAGGGGTGTGGCAGGGGATGGGGGGGGGGGGGTGTATGATGGTGAAAATGGTGGTGGGCGTTGAAATTCTGAAAAGTATGTTTGTGTGATGTGAGTGTGTTGTGATTCCGGTCTCATTATCATCTGTCAGGGGGAAAAAATGTCACGTTTATTTATCTATCTTTTTGTTATTGGTGGGGGTGATGGGAGGGGGGTTATGGAAGTAAAAAGGGTAGTGATTTAGGAGACCGGTACGTACACACACACACACACACACACACACACACACACACACACACACACACACACACACACACACACACACACACACACACACACACACACACACACATACACACACATACACACACACACACACACACACAACTATAACAACAAAAACAAAAACAACAACAAAACATACAATATCCAGGAAGTAATTTTCACACCCTTAAAATGAAGATAAAATTCACCGTAATATGCCTTTAAAATACCTCTAATCTAATTCCTAGTTAATTATGTTGATTACATATTAATAATGAGGGTACCACGTATGGTCTAATTGCCAATTATCCTCAAAGAGTAATGTAATGTTTTTTGGGTTTGGTATAAAATTGGGTTACTTAGTTATTATATATTATTTTGATTTTTGTATGATATATAGATACAGTATATATATATATATATATATATATGTATATGTATATATGTATGTATATGTGTGTTATATATATATATATACACACACACACACACACACACACACACACACACACACACACACACACACACACACACACACACACACACACACACACACACACACACACACACACACACACACACACACACACACACACATATATATACAGTATATATATATATATATATATATATATATATATATATATATATATATATATATATATATACATTATTTATATATATATATATATATATATATATATATACATATATATATATAAATATATATATATATATATATATATATATATATATATATATATATATATATATATATATATATATATATGTGTGTGTGTGTGTGTGTATGTGTGTATGTATGCATGTGCCTCTATGCGCATAGATTCGCGCACGTGTAATCCAGCCATTATTTCCCCTGTTCGAAATAACATATCCTCTGCAAAACCGTGATTATGCCAGTGCACAATTTATCACCATTGACAGTATTCAGGTTCAACTGATATGTCAGCAACATGCAAATTCATATCCATTTTTTCTGCATATTTACGTTCAAATTCATATAAATTGCAGAGTGATTTCAATCCACCGTGATAGATAGTGAAAGATAGTGATAGGTGGTGATAGATAGTGATAGATAGTGATAGATAGTGATAGGTGGTGATAGATAGTGATAGGTGGTGATAGATATTGATAGATAGTGATAGATAGTGATAGATAGTGATAGATAGTGATAGATAGTGATAGATAGTGATAGGTGGTGATAGATAGTGATAGATAGTGATAGTGATAAATAGTGATAGATAGTGATAGGTGGTGATAGATAGTGATAGATAGTGATAGATAGTGATAGGTGGTGATAGATAGTGATAGATAGTGATAGATAGTGATAGGTGGTGATAGTGATAGATAGTGATAGATAGTGATAGGTGGTGATAGATAATGATAGATAGTGATAGATAGTGATAGATAGTGATAGATAGTGATAGATAATGATAAATAGTGATAGATAGTGATAGGTAGTGATAAATAGTGATAGATAGTGATAGATGGTGATAGATAGTGATAGGTGGTGATAGATAGTGATAGATAGTGATAGATAGTGATAGATAGTGATAGGTGGTGATAGATAGTGATAGATAGTGATAGATAGTGATAGATAGTGATAGTGATAAATAGTGATAGATAGTGATAGGTGGTGATAGATAGTGATAGATAGTGATAGTGATAGATAGTGATAGTGATAAATAGTGATAGATAGTGATAGTGATAAATAGTGATAGATAGTGATAGGTGGTGATAGATAGTGATAGATAGTGATAGATAGTGATAGGTGGTGATAGATAGTGATAGATAGTGATAAGTGGTGATAGATAGTGATAGATAGTGATAGATAGTGATAGATCGTGATAGATAGTGATAGTGATAAATAGTGATAGATAGTGATAGGTGGTGATAGATAATGATAGATAGTGATAGATAGTGATAGATAGTGATAAGTGGTGATAGATAGTGATAGATAGTGATAGATAGTGATAGATCGTGATAGATAGTGATAAATAGTGATAGATAGTGATAGGTGGTGATAGGTGGTGATAGATAGTGATAGATAGTGATAAATAGTGATAGATAGTGATAGGTGGTGATAGGTGGTGATAGATAGTGATAGATAGTGATAAGTGGTGATAGATAGTGATAGATAGTGATAAATAGTGATAGATAGTGATAGATAGTGATAGATATTGATAGATAGTGATAGATAATGATAGATAGTGATAGATAGTGATAGATAGTGATAGATAGTGATAGATAGTGATAAGTGGTGATAGATAGTGATAAGTGGTGATAGATAGTGATAGATAGTGATAGGTGGTGATAGATAGTGATAGGTGGTGATAAGTGGTGATAGATAGTGATAGATAGTGATAGGTGGTGATAGATAGTGATAAGTGGTGATAGATAGTGATAGATAGTGATAGATAGTGATAAGTGGTGATAGATAGTGATAGATAGTGATAGATAGTGATAGATAGTGATAGATAGTGATAAGTGGTGATAGATAGTGATAAGTGGTGATAGATAGTGATAGATAGTGATAGGTGGTGATAGATAGTGATAAGTGGTGATAGATAGTGATAGATAGTGATAGGTGGTGATAGATAGTGATAGA
>BOPN01012106.1:0-2500 GCA_017312705.2 Penaeus japonicus | reverse complement strand
TCCTTCCTTTCTCTATTCTTTCTCTCAAAGAAAGAGAGAAAGAGAGAAGGAGAGAAGGAGAGAGAGAGAGAGAGAGAGAGAGAGAGAGAGAGAGCGAGAGAGAGAGAGAGAGAGAGAGAGAGAGAGAGAGAGAGAGAGAGAGAGAGAGAGAGAGAGAGAGAGAGAGAGAGAGAGAGAGAGAGAGAGAGAGAGAGCGAAAAAAAACGAGAGAGCGAGAATGCGAGAAAGCGAGAGCGAGAAAGAGAGAGAGAGAGAGAGAGAGAGAGAGAGAGAGAGAGAGAGAGAGAGAGAGAGAGAGAGAGAGAGAGAGAGAGAGAGAGAGAGAGAGAGAGAGAGAGAGAGAGAGAGAGAGAGAGAGAGCGAGAGAGCGAGCGAGAAAGCGAGAGCGAGAGAGAGAGAGAGAGAGAGAGCGAGAGGGCAATACAAACGGACAGACAAAACTGAAATAAATTAGACCGTAGATCTCGCTGAAAAAAAAAAAAAAAAAAAAAAATGCAATTGAAACATCCATATGCAAATAAGCTTCTCATGTTCAACGGTATGACTGTGTAACTTGCAATGTCCGCTGGTGTGGTCGATGTCGAAATAGTTTACATATTTTATCTGGTTTTATCTTATTCATCTTTTATAAAAAAAAACATATCGAGATTTTTTTTTCTTATTCTTTTTACTTCGAAGCGGTTTTATGTTGTAAATGCTATGGATGTGTAGATTATATTAAAAAAAATGGATCACATAGGTGACCCTGTATTTATGCGATATACTACATGATTGCTTTGTCTTTATGTTACACCTTTTATTAAGAATTGATGGTTAGGTTAGGTTAGGTTTACGTTAAGCTCAGTTGGTTAAGTTATTAGGTTTGGTGATGTTTTGTTAGGTTTATGTTACGTTTAGGTTAGGCTTGGCTTGGTTAGAATAAGTTAGGTTTAGGTTAGGTTAGGATAGAATAAGTTTATTTAATGTTAGGTTAGATTCGAATTGGTTAGGATAGGTTAGGTAAGATTATTTGCTAGGGTAGAATATGTTAATTTTAGGTCAAGTTAGGTTAGATTTGGTTAGGTTTAGAATAGGTTAGGTTAGTTTTGGTTAGGATAGAATTGGTTAATTTTAGGTTAGGTTAGGTTAAGTTACTGTAAGGTACAAGTTAGATTTGGTTAGGTTACCATAAAGTAGGTTTGGTTAGGTTCGTGTAAGGTATGTTAGGTTAGGCTAGGTTAGGTTAGGTTAGGCTAGATTAGGATTAGTTAGATGTTAAATATAGGTTAGGATAGGTTAGGTTAGTGTAAGGTAGGTTAGGTTAGGTTAATGTAAAGTAGGCTAGTTTAGGTTAGGTTAGGTTAGTGTAAGGTAGGTTAGGATAGGTTAGGTTAGGTTAGTTTAGGTTAGACTAAGTATAGAGTTGGATAGGTTTGGTTTGGTTAGGTTAGGTAAAGGTCACTGTTGATGCCGAGGAAACTGTTATTCACATATATATATATATATATATATATATATATATATATATATATATATATATATATATATATATATATGATTTGTTAATTACTCTGTCTATTGTTTATTTATTATATTTACTTGTTTCAATTCATTCAGCAATATAAATTTTTATTCATGTATTCTTTCACTATTTACTTATGTCTCTATCTTTATTTTTAGATATCTATTTGTTTATCTATTTGTTTATTTGTGTTGTGATGAACGCGAGGGCATAGGTTAAAGATACAAAAATTCGTAGAATAGGCATACACTTTCAAATTCCTACTATCATACACATGCAAATTCTATCGATAAAAAATACATAGACGTGTACTGATACAGACAACGAAATACAAAGAGCAGACAGGCACACACACACACACACACACACACACACACACACACACACACACACACACACACACACACACACACAAACACACACACACACACACAGAGAGAGAGAGAGAGAGAGAGAGAGAGAGAGAGAGAGAGAGAGAGAGAGAGAGAGAGAGAGAGAGAGAGAGAGAGAGAGAGAGAGAGAGAGAGAGAGAGAGAGAGAGAGAGAGAGAGAGAAAGAGAGAGAGAGAAGCACATACAAAGGAATACACTCACATACAGGCACAGAGACAGGAACACAGTTACAGAAACAGAGGGAGAGGGAGAGGGAGGGGGAGAGATAACAGGAAAGGGAGAAGGAGATGGAGAGGGAGGAGAAGAAAGAGAGGCAGACAGACAGACAAACAAACAAACAGACAGACAGACGCAAAATACACGCCTCTCAAACGCCCACAGACACCATCCCCCCCCCGTCCCTTCTCCCTCTTACACTCCTCCCCCCTTCCCCCGTCCCCCTCCCCCTCCCTCCCCCCGCACTACCACCACCAGCCAAGCACTCAGGAAGAGAACACCAGAACCTGTTATCGCTCCTGACGCAAACGCTAGCCGGGTTTAAAAAGCTTTTCTTATTGTAGAAGTTTTAGAACAGTTCGGTTGCAAAGTCCGTCGCGCTGTTTTTTTT
>BOPN01012105.1:0-7500 GCA_017312705.2 Penaeus japonicus | reverse complement strand
TAACATGACATACTTTGTCATCTATGAATCGTTCAATGGTCACACTACTGACCTCACTGTACGGTCATATTGTCATGGTTGCTTCTTGCAACCATGATGGAAGACCTTGCAGAAATGTACGACGGATAAGTTCTTCTGTCGGTGCTAGAGAACGTGCATAATCACGTGCACCTGCAAGAACTGCTCCCCAAATCTCCTGGTAAAGATCTTGGGGTGACTGATGATCTCTCATTCTCTTCTTGGAAAGCAAAGAAAGAAACTCGGCAGCACTAGCAGTAACCCCAAACCTACGTTTGATTGTAGCCTTAAAATCTAGCCAAGACGCTGGAGTTTTCAGGACTTTTAATAAAGCTAAACGGTTATTCTTCTTCCAGAATATGCTTGCTTATGCTAAGAAGTATGTCAAGGAATGTGAAGAATGTCAACACAGAAAGGGTCATGCTTCTAAGAATGCACCACTTGCATCTGCTTCAGTCGTATCCAGACCTCTTGAACGAGTTTCAGCAGACTTTATCACTTTACCTACGACACCAGCAGGAAATACGTATGTGCTTGTTCTTGTTGATAATTTATCTCGCTTTGTAGAATTAGTCCCATTGCCGAACAAAAGGGCAAAGACCATCGGTCAAGCAACCATTGATAATTTCATATCTGTTTATGGGCCGCCACTTGAACTGCAAACTGATGGAGGTGCTGAATTCAAAAATGATTTACTTGCAACTGTTTTAGAAGAACTTCATGTCATATTTAAGTTAACTGTGCCATACATGCCATAAAGTAGTGGCATTGTTGAAAGAACAAACCGGGTAGTAAAAGATGCACTTGTTAGTTTGTGTGCTAGGGAACCTCATTACTGGGATGAAGTATTGCCTCAGGTGAGATTTGCTCTGAACATCTCAGTTCGTCGTTCTATTATGGATCAGCCTATACATCTCTTCCTGGGTCATCAGGTTGACTTTCCAATCGGTCTCACGGAAAGGCCAGTCTATGACGAAACTGAACCATCTGTTCTCAGAGAGCGATTGCAGCTTGCCTGGGATGCTGCACGGGAAGCTTCAAGTCGAGCCAGAGCTGTGTGGACGAAGGATTATAACAAACGTGTTAGAAGGAATGTTGCTTTCAAGGAAGGTTGTCTCGTCTTGACCAAAGTGTACAAACGAGCGAATACATTGTCTCCTAGATGGTCTAGTCCAGCTAGAATAATTAAGAAGATTGGCCCAGTCGTATATCTCGTAAAAGATTTATATGGCGGAGAAAAGGAGAAGAAAGTGCATGTTAATTATCTTAAGCCATACTTTCAGACATCAGAATTGCAGCTCCCTCATCGAGCTGTTGATGATGAGGGTGCTGACCCAGATGAACCACTTCCAATTCCTTTTGGTGTTGCTTTACTAGCTGCATGTGCAACAGAGGATGTACAGTGCTAAGAACTAAGTAACTTGTGTTACTAAGATATCATATGATTCTACCAATATTAATATTGAAATGTACATACCACTTTTATCTTGTATTTTATCAGTATATTTTATTCTTGCCTTTTCTATGCTTCAGCATTTACCATGCCCGAATTCCATGCTGAATTGATATGTATTACTAGATGAAAGTCCTTTTATGGTAAATGTTTTATGGTGAATGTGTCTTCCAGGTCGTCTGTTCCGGTTAATATGTAATTCATGTAAAGTTGCACTGTATCCCCCGGCCCTATCTTCTGGTTTCTACCATATCCTAGAAATTCTATCGCTTGTACTTTTCGCAGGTCCTGTTCGTGTGTGAGTGAGCAATACCGACTACGTGGACATTGGTAACCTGTGGATGTCCTCCGCTGCCTTGTGACGTTCCCGCTTGACGCCTGTGGTCCCCGCCAGAACATCGGACGCGCAACCAACGATGGGCTGCGGACCACGAGAGGAGGGAATTGCACCTGAAGCCGTGGCCTGGAGCAATCACACGTAGGCAGCTTCGGACTCCTGACCCCGCGGGTGGTTGTAGTGACCTGGATTGCAACCTCCGAGCGGCATCTGAACGAGATGGGCCCTGCTCTCGTTTGGCGCCACCGAGATGCATTAGTGACGTGTCACAAGAACCGCAACCGTAACTGAACGGACCTATTATTATATAATTATTTTTTATGGTTATGTAAAGATGCCCACATGTCAGATATTTCAATTAGTTAGTTTTTTCAACATATAATTCGAGTCATTTTAGTCCAGTGCGCAACTCACAATTCGTATTTCCAATACCCACAATTCCCACAACCACGTAAAAAGCAAGCACCAGTTTCCCACAGGGGATTCTGCTGCCTACCATCGACCCAACAGCACCGCTCTGGACTTTGCTTGTTTCTAAAAGCCGGTCGTTATATTTACCAAAAACGCTGTGAATCGACCCACCTCGACCTCCGATCGCCTAAAAGATAAGTATAGGTGATAACTTTCTAAGTGTAAGAAACCTTTAGGATACTAGGCTTTATCATATGAATTATATTTTAATTGTGGGCAGTTTTTATGTTTCGCTTCCTTTTGATTTTAATAAAGTTCTGGTTTTTAAGCTTAGTTAGTTTCTTTTATTGCCTTAAGGATATCCACCCTATCCACCACCTGCTATAATTAAATCTTGATAAGATATATAAATTGCCTCAGTGTTAACAACAAGTAATGAGTGATGCTCGTGCCAGCGTTACCACAGATAGCTCATAAGACCATAGCATTGTCTTCCGTAACTGCTTACAAGCTGTTTGTAAGACGCTACAGATAATTTGGTGGCAGCGGTGGGATTCATAAGAGCGGTATTTTGCATGCCTTATATAGAATTTACAGTATTCAGAGCGGTGTACATCTTTGTGATGATTTCATTTTGCACTTAAGTGTTTGCCTTTTAAACAGGGTTATTGCAGATCCCGATGATGCTTAATGTTATGGAATTTAGATATTTGATACTGTAACTATATTGCCTATTTGTTTTTGATTTGCTTACAGATTACTTAGGGTGTATTAGTGCGGTATTATTTTTGTGATATTTTAATGATACTTATATGTCTGTGTTTTATTTTGATGGTAATTATTTATGTAACTGTATTATGTGGATGATGATTATGCATGTATTTGGTGATGCTTTTGCATGATCGTTTATTGCAGTGGATAGACAATGATTTGTTAATTGCGTATCTGCGTTGCTGCTTTGACATGTCAATTTAACTACGGTGTCTCAGTGATTACTAATTCGGTGAAATGGAGTTGCTAAGGGACTCTTGTGCTCTAAATTAGTTCCAGTCAGCTTGTTCAGCTTCTTTTATTTTGCTAAGCAAGTGTGGTCGACTCATTGTTTCTTGCGTTTGTTCTACATGTGTCGTAAAGCCTGCAATGCCTCCCAAGACGAGTTCTCGCAAGGGGCATGGTGATGAAGCCGAAGACATTCCCGATACGCCCGAATCGCCGTTGCCCGTAGTGTTGGAGCGACTTGTGGCGCAGCTCACGGAGATGCACATGGAATTGCAGCAGCAAGGTGAGTGCAGTACCAAGTTAGAAGCCGAAATGCGTATGATGCGTGAGGAAAGGGACGCCGAGCGTCATGAACGAGAAAAACGGGATTATGCACGTTCTCTAGCACCGACAGAACTTATCCGTCTTACATTTCTGCAAGGTCTTCCATCATGGTTGCAAGAAGCAGTTTCCGTCCGAGACCAACATTACGTGGAGGATGTAGTGGCTGCCGCTCAACGATGCTGGACTGCTCGTCAACATGCACGACCCCCTAGGCCATCACAGCGGTTTGTTGCATATTCTTCTGACCACAACCAAGACCGTCATTATCGAGACGAGTTGGCGCTCCATGTTGCTGCTTCCGGTCGAAGGGATGAACCCTATTGTGCGTACCATAGACGTTCAGGACACCTCACACGAGATTGCAAGGGGAAACCGCAAGGTAGTGAATGTTGGTCTTGCAAAGGGAGAGGGCATGTCAGAAGAAATTGTCCCTTTCGTAACAACGAACGAAGCAGCCGAAGCCCAGAGCGAAATAAAGAATGCAACAAAGATCCAGGTGACACCAGTCGAGGGCAGTGGACGAGGACGACCGATGGTGCAGATCAACATTAATGGTGCAAAAACTTGGTGTTTGCTTGACACAGGGAGCGAGGCTACTTTGATTAAGTCTCGTACACAGGCGAAAATTCACCTGAAGCACCACCATGAAACACGACGTAAACTTTCAGGAGTCACTGGTACAGATCTTCGCGTCACAGCAGAGCACGATGTCCGGTTTGAACTCTCTGCAGACAGATCTTTTTCTCATCGTGTTTGTATAGTCGAAAATATAAATTTTCCTGGTGATGTTCTCATAGGCATGGATTTGTTGCGTAGGCTTAACTTTAAATTAGTTGCCAGTCATTATCCTCGCAAGGCTTACCTGGCACTTAATGGAATTCGCTTCCCTGTAACATTCTCTGACCACCAGGGATTGCAGATACGTGTCATCAAGGACCACGCTCCATCTCAGGTTTCAGTCACTGCTATAAAAGAATTTCGATCTCCAGCTGATCATGTGATAAAAGCTCATGCTCCTCGCACCATGAACATCCCTCCACACTCTGGAGTTTTCGTATCTATGAAAGTACCCTCGTCACTCGAGAAAGCGAAAAACGTATTGATTGTCTCTGCAACAGATGTCGTCACCATTCCTCGATCTCTTGTCTCACCTCAAGATGGATTACTTTCAGTGTGGGCGGTTAATTTCGGACCGCATCGTCTACGTTTGCGTTGCGGAACTTTGCTTGCAACACTTCATGATGTTATTGAAGACGACGATCGTCAACATGCAGTTACAGATGTTGCAACAATGGAAAGTTCATGTGAACTTTATCCTGCTAAACCCTCTAATGTTCCAGAAAATATTGTAGGTTCTATTGATACTTCCGAAAGCTTTACTGCTGCTGAGGAGTTTGCTGAATTTACTGAATCTAATAACATGCTTGATTCAGAGATTGAAGAGAATCAAACCTTCGAGTTTGACGATGATTTTGATCATTTTTATGGTGAGATGGATTTTGGATATCGGCCTGACGAGTTCCATATTTTCGATGAACTGACTTTTGATGACCTTCCTGAAGGCTCGTCTGGTGTATCAGCTGTTCGTGAGAAATCATCGGTGTCTGAAGAAGGATCTGTCGCCACATCGACACTCATCAACCTGCCAACACCTGTAAATGAGAATGAAGAGGTCTTGCTACCGCTAGGTCACCTGAATGATGATGACCAATCACGTGTTTATGAGTTGCTAAATATGTTTCCAAAGCTCTTTAGTCAAGACACAATGGAAGTGGGCACAGTGCCAAACGTAACACATCGGATACCTACAGGAGATGCAGCACCTACAGTGGCTCGCCAATGGAGACTTCCATATACCAGTCGCCAGATCATTAGGGATCAGTGTAATTCAATGGCTTCTGCAGGTGTCATAGAGCCTTCCACCAGTCCTTGGCTCTCGCCTGTAGTACTCGTTCGAAAACCTAATGGGTCTGTGAGATTCTGTGTGGACTTTCGAACAATTAATGCGCTTACCACCGCAGACTCCTATCCACTTCCACCGATTCAGCAAATGCTCGATGATCTGAGTGATTCAAAAATCTTCACTTCATTAGATGCACGAAGTGCATATTGGGCGATACCTGTCGAGGAGGCTGATCGCCCCAAGACAGCTTTTAGCGACGGTGCCCGTGTCTGGCAATTTCGAAGGATGCCTTATGGATTGCGCACTGCTCCTCAGACGTTTCAAAGAACGATCAACATGGTGCTATCATCAGTGCTTGGTCGACATATTGCTGCATACCTCGATGGCATTGTGGTGTTTAGCAACAACATGGATGAACACCTGACTCATCTACAGGAAACTTTGGAGTTGGTACATGATGCTGGACTTCGATTTTATCCTTCTAAGTGTCAGATTGCAGTTCGGGAATTTAAATTTTGGGGTTTTATTTGTTCACAGAATGGCATTGCACCCGACCCTGAAAAAGTTCGAGCAATTAGCCAAATGTCTAGACCAAGAGATGCTAAGGGAGTCAGACGATTTTTAAGAGCTGCCGGATTTTTTCGACGTCATATTCAGAACTTTGCAAAGATTACTGCACCGCTCACTACCCTGACCCGGAAGAATGTCAAGTTTTCTTGGTCTGACCAATGTCAAAAAGCTTTTGAAGAATTAAAGTCCGCCCTTATGTCTGCACCTGTTCTACGTAACCCTGATTACAACCGTCCTTTCGAAATTCATGTTGATGCTTCTAAGGTCGCTATTGGTGCATGTCTCATGCAGAGACATTGTGAAGGTGTTTCACATGCTATAGCCTATTTCAGTAGGAAAATGAGAGGCGCTGAAGTTCGCTACAGTGCCACAGATAGCGAAGCATTGGCAGTGGTTGAGTCAGTCAGGGTTTTTGATCCCTATGTATATGGGAAGAAGTTTATTATATATACGGATCACAAGCCACTCACGTATGTATTTTCAAGGAAAACGAAGAGTAGACAGATGTCCAGATGGAGTGTTGATCTGCAGCACTATGACTATGAAATAAAATATCGTCAAGGGGCAGTTCACCACGTCCCTGATATGGTTTCAAGGGCAGCCATTGCAACTGTTGCAGCTGCCAGTCAACTCGAATCTAAAGATCCAGAGGTTCTTCGTACAGAGCAAGAAAAAGACCCTGTATGGGCTGAGGTCATTAAATATCTAGAGGAAGGATCATTGCCAACAGGAAAGTTGCCAGCTTCCATTTCGGAGTTTGAATTAGCTAACGGTGTACTTTATCACCTGAGGGAGATGCCAGACCGTATTCTTCGCCGTGTTGTTGTGCCCCAGCATCTGAGAAGATCTGCCATGCGACTCGCCCATGCATCACCCCTTTCTGCTCACCCTGGAGTTTTCAGGACTTTTAATAAAGCTAAACAGTTATTCTTCTTCCAGAATGTGCTTGCTTATGCTAAGAAGTATGTCAAGGAATGTGAAGAATGTCGACACAGAAAGGGCCATGCTTCTAAGATTGCACCACTTGCATCTGCTCCAGTCGTATCCAGACCTCTAGAACGAGTTTCAGCAGACCTTATAACTTTCCCTACTACACTGTAAAGGGTTTTATCTGGTGGTTTCACATCAATTGTTGTCAGTCGCTGACTGACCATTTGGTCGTTTGTTTGTTTGTTGGTGTGTGTGTGCAAATTCCATTTTGATTTCCCGCCACCAAAGCAACGTAGGTGACCCACTCAGCATGGACTTAGCTCCGGTCTTCTCGCCTATTCACACTCATGTGAGTATACTCTAATTTACTAATATTATCTCCTGATACACTTCGATTATATTAGTGTATATATTGTGAAAATGAATATTATTGCTATTTTACAATGTTATTTTTCTAGCCTCCATAGGTGAATGCAGATAAGCTGTTAAACTGCTGTTCTGGTATTACTGTTCTGATATTGCTGTCATAACTGACCCGAGTTGTGCTCTGGTGCC
>BOPN01012103.1:5000-7500 GCA_017312705.2 Penaeus japonicus | reverse complement strand
GTGTTAGCCTTATCCTATTTGCTTCACAAACATTACCACCTGTAGCACAGTCTGAGTCTATATGCAGGCGTCAGTGATTTTTTTTCTACTGGTGTGGAATGAAAATTGATAGTAGAAGGTTGTTATAACAAGTAATGCATATAGCAAATTGCGCAGTTCAGAAGAAAACGCTAGCTTCATGCCAGTCAATCACCCTTTTACACACAAATGCAAGGAAGAATGTAGTATATTCGAGTCATGGCAAATATTTTCCCACGATTAAGTTTTTTTCCCGAGACCATAAACCTTGCATAAACAATCAAGGACACACAAACATAAGCTCAGAGATGCATGCACACATATACATATACTCCCGCAAGCATTCACGAGCATATATATATACTAACCATACAGTTAACTCGATGCTTGTTTATGAGTTCTAATGTATAATGATGATAATGATAATAGTATTGATAACGATGAGAAGAAAAATGATGATTATAATGATAATAGCAATAATAATGGTAATGATGGTGATGATAATAGAAACAGTGATAATGATAATAGCAATAATGATAACAGTGGCAATTATGATGATAATGATTATAATGATAACGAAACATAATAGAAACAGATAGTCAATAACGTTAAAAGTATCAATAAGTATGATAATGATATCAACATGATTTTTGATGATGAGACTAACAATGATAACGATGTATAACAATAACAAGTATAACAATAATGATATTGGTAATGATTATAGAAATGAAGATGATAATGATAATGAAATGATGATAATGACGACAGTAACAGCAATGATAACAATAAATATGATAGTGAAAATTATATCGATAATGATGTCATCAATAATGATAACAATAATAATGATATCAATGTTAAAACTAATGATGATAATAGTGTTAAGGATGATAGTAAGAATGATGATGGCAATTAAAATAGGATTAAAATGGATGATAATAACAATAAAAAGAATAATAATTACGACAAAAGGGATCAGGATAGTGATAATGGTTATGATAATCAGTATCATCATTGTCATTGTTATTGTAAATACCATTATGACAATTATTATAATTTTTATTGCTTTTATAAACATTATTGTCATCCTTATTATCATTATTGTCATAATCATTGTTGTTTATATCATTATTACTAGTCATTTTTCGATATAATGAATATAATTTTCACAATTTCCGTTTTCATTATCTTTATTACTTTATGATCCTTATCACCATTAATATTATCAGCAATATCATTATCATCATTGCTATTACTATTACAATCAATCTTGTTGTACTAAACGATTGTTATTGCCATATGGTTATAATGATAGTAATAATGAAACAAAATGATAGTAGCAAGAAATGATATTACTACGATTACCACTATTGCTGTTGCGACTATATTACTGCTACTGATACTAATACTAATGTCAATGATAACAGTAATGATAACAATGATGATGACGGTTACTTGCAAAACACTCTTCCGTGTTGATAAAATGGCAGCGGGTGTATGTATATAATGAGTTTATCTGCTATGATGATGGTTATAATGGTATTATTAATGGTTACGATGTTAAAAACACAATGATGAAAAATGATATTAATCTTAGGAAATGGTGCATCAAAATGTGATGCTACATCTATAGAAATTCAGTAAACAAAAAGAAATAAAATATAAAAGAAAATATTAAGAAAGACAGACTAAATAGATGAAGTTCCAGTATTATCACGTTGCACTGGTTGCAACAACATTGACAGTGACGTCATCTGCCTGGCAGCGTTTCGTCTATTTAAATCGAATTCTCAGCAGAAGCTGTCACACTCCAGCCACAGCTCCTTCGTCTCCGTCACAGCTGCTATGAAGGTCAGAGCGCATTCGTATAAGTATATATATATATATATATATATATATGTATATATATACATATATTTATACCTATATACATATACATGCATACACGCACAACCAATGAAAAAAGATACAACATAATCTAAGTGAACATGACGAGTTGTAATCGTTAGTGGCAACAATACACGTTATAAACTAAAAAGACATTCGAAATCTTTTACTGTTAGCCTTATCCTATTTGCTTCACAAACATTACCACCTGTAGCACAGTCTGAGTCTATATGCAGGCGTCAGTGATTTTTTTTCTACTGGTGTGGAATGAAAATTGATAGTAGAAGGTTGTTATAACAAGTAATGCATATAGAAAATTGCGCAGTTCAGGAGAAAACACTAGCTTCATGCCAGTCAATCACCCTTTTATACACAAATGCAAGGAAGAATGTAGTATATTCGAGTCATGGCAAATATTTTCCCACGATTGAGCTTTTTTCCCGAGACCATAAACCTTGCATAAACAATCAAGTACACACAAACATAAGCTCAGAGATGCATGCATACATATACATATACACCCGCAAGCATTCACGAGCATATATATATACTAACCATACAGTTAACTCGATGCTTGTTTATGAGTTCTAAT
>BOPN01012102.1:2500-5000 GCA_017312705.2 Penaeus japonicus | reverse complement strand
CCTCTCTTCCCCTCCTCCTCCCCTTCTCATCCCCCTTCCCCTCTTCCCCTCTCCTCCTCTCTCCCTCTTCCCCTCTTCCTTCCCCTCTCCCTCATCCGTCTCCTCCTCCCCCTCTTCTCCTCTCTCCCCTTCTCATCCCTCTTTCCCTCCCCCTTCCACTCCCTCTTCCCACCCCCCTCCCCTTCTCATCCCTCTTCCCCTCTTCCCCTCCTCCTTCCCCTCTCCTCCTCTCTCCCTCTTCCCCTCCTCCTCCTCCTTCCCCTCCCTTTCCCCTCCTTCATCCCCTCCTTCCTTCGCCTCCTCTCCTCTCCTCTTCCCCTTCCTTCTCCTTCCCCTTCCCTCCCTCCTTCCCCTTCTCTTCATTCTTTCCCCCTCCCCCCTCCTTCCTCTTCTCCCCTCCTCCTCTCCTCATCCCCTCCTCCTTCATCCCACCCTCTTCCCCTCCCTCTCCCTCTCCTCTCCCCTCCTCTTCCCCTTCCTCTCCCCTCTCTCCCTCTTTCTCCCTCTTCCCCCTCATCCCCTCCTCATTCCTTTCTTCCCCTCCTCCTTCCTTCCCCTTCCCTCCTTCCCTCTTCTCTCCTCCCCCTTCCTCTCTTCCTTCCCCTCCCTCTCCCCTCTCCTCTTCCTCTCCTTCCCCTCCCCCTCTCCTACCCCTTCCCCTCTTCCCCTCCCCCTCCTTCCTCTCCTCCTCTCTCCCCTCTTCCCCTCCTTCCTCCCTCCTTCCTCTCCCCTTCACTTCCCCCTCTCCCCTTCTCCTCTTCCCCTCCTCCTCCCCTCTCCCTCATCCGTCTCCGCGCTCGGCCTCTCCTCCTCCTCGACCCAAATCTTCCGGTCGTCGCGACTCACACCAAGCTCTTATGATGTCGTACGATTCCCCTCCTGTAGCGGCGACGCTGCAGTCCCGCTCCGTTGGCTGCGATGATACTTTTCCCCTTTCCCCTTCCCCTTCCCCTTCTATCCTTTTCCCTCCATCTATTCCTCTTCTCCATTTTCTCTTCTCCTTCTTCTCCCATCCTTTCCCCTTCCATTTCCATCTCCTCTCTCCTATCTATTCTCTCACTTTCCTTCTCTTTCCCCTCCCATCTATTCCCTTCCATTTCCCTCTCCTCTCCCCCTCCTCGCCTCCCCTTCCATTTCCCCTCTCCCTCCTCCTCCCATCTATTCCCTTCCATCTTCCTCTCCCTCCCCTCCCGTCTATTCCCCTTCCATCTATTCCCTTTCCATTTCCTCTCCTCTCCTCCCCTCCCCTCGCCTCCCCTAGCACGGGCGTGGATATCAGGTGTTCCTTCTCTTTTCCCCTCTATTCCCCTCGTACTCGCGCTCCTCTCCTTCGTGTGTACCCGTTCTCTCTTTCTCTTCTCTCCTCCTTTCCCCTTCCCCACCATCCACTCTCTTCTCTCCCCCCTCCTTCTTTTCAGCTGAACATACCGGGCTTCCTACGCTCTCTCGCTCTCTTTTCTCCCTTCACGTGGTCGGTGTAGTAGGCGAGGGGAGTGTGTGGAGGGTGGAGAGGGGAAGAGGGGGAGGGGGAGAGGGAGAGGGAGAGAAAGGGGAGGCAGAGGCGATCGCTGCCGCCGTCCCTCGGTTGACTGTAGCTATCAGGCACCGCTCACCCCCTCGTTCTACCCTCGTTCCTCCTCCTCCTCCTCCTCCTCCTCCTCCCCTCTACATCACCAGACACGTTTGGCTCCACACCTTAACTTCCCCTCAATCAGCATTTGGAGTATGTCTAGGAGCAGACTTTGCTATCGTGTTATTTTTTTTTTTCTTTTCTTTTCTTTTTTTCCTCCCCTCTCACTCTCTTATTTTTTTTTTATCGACGTGTTTCCTCGTCTTTTCCCCTCTTTTCGCTTTCTTCTCTTCGACTTTTTTTTTTTTTTTTTTTTTTTTTTTAA
This sequence comes from Penaeus japonicus, assembly GCA_017312705.2. Taxonomy (NCBI): domain Eukaryota; kingdom Metazoa; phylum Arthropoda; class Malacostraca; order Decapoda; family Penaeidae; genus Penaeus; species Penaeus japonicus. The sequence continues at coordinate 3,105 of BOPN01012102.1, read as the reverse complement.
CCTTGATCGTCCTTCGTCTCACCTTCTCTCTCCGATCGCCAGATAGATAGATAGATATATATATTTTTTTCTGACCTTTTTCTTATCTCCTTCATTCGTTCTCCTCTCTCCCTCTTATCCTGACGTATCACCTCTTCTCTCGCTTGTTTTCCTCCGTAATTATCAATATCTTTTCCTCCACTTTCTCCGGTCTCGAATCAGTCCCCTCTCCCCCCTTCAGACTCCTCCCCCTCCCCCCCCTCCTCCTCCTCCTCCCTTCCCTCCCCCTCCCTCTCGCCTCCCCTTCCCCGAACACCAGACCACCCAGAGACTGCCCTCTCCTCTGGTTACCATAGCAACCTCCCGGCTCGCTCGTCTGCCTGCCGCCAGTGCATGCAAGCACAAGGCAGCTCCCTTTACCCTTACGTTCTTGCTGGCGTGTAGTGCAGCTCAACGCATACCTAAATGTCCTTCTCATTTATGGATATGGACCTTTTTTATATATGTGTCTGGATATGCATTGGGACGCTAGTTTAGCGGGCCCCGTGTATCCAAAAAAAGCATAAGGGTCATAAAGAGGGAAAAATGCATGGGTTTTGGAACATACCTACCTTCGATAGCTAGCT
>BOPN01012101.1:10000-12937 GCA_017312705.2 Penaeus japonicus | reverse complement strand
TGCCTTGGGTACAGGTGGCGGAAAACTCGGACCCGGTCAACCGGCCTTGCTGCCTCCCTCCCCTCCAGGCGTTTAGTTCACGGCATCCGTTCTCCACCCAGCAGCCCCTCGGCCTCCAGACATTCTGTGAGGCATAAGCCAGCTGAGTACGATGGGAAGGTGGCAGCTAATAACAGCGCTACATGCCCAACATTAGGGCATTTAAATAATTGGTGATTTTTGAAAAATCTTTCAAATTCACGGGGACTGTTCAGAAGCAGACTTCATTTATTTTGACTAGTACTACCGTTTTTATGTTTTCATCAGTATTTACCTATTGCACTTTTAACACAAAGATAAGAAAATTATGGTTAAATAATTAGTTTAGTCTGAGGTGAAATTGCCGGTTTCTATATTTTCTTGGTCATTTTATCAGTAATTCTTAACAATGTGTTTAAAATATGTTGATTTATTTAATCGCGTATAGTATAATTTTAGCTTTTAATTTCTTCTAGAATTGAGCATAATATTACACATGGTGAAAGTATATTACAAATTAGAAACGTATCTTTTATTAGCAATATCTACAACATGCAACAACTCAGATATATTCTATTCCCTTATTCACATTTCCTTTCACTCTTTTCCGCAATTGACGTGTATTTGATATAGAGACAAGGGTATTGATGTCCCGGGACCGCTTCATGTCTCCAATCAGTCTTTCACAATGCTGATTATGGCCGGGAATTAGTACACTCTTAGTCTCCCATACAGAGTGGTTACCTTGGCCATAGAGATGGCATATCTTATTCATATCTTCCCGTATATGATAGAACAAAGGGGAACTAAACACTCTTTCCGAAAAACCTGGGACATTCACAAACTTTTCTGTGCTGAGGTTGCATAACTCCTCATTGGAAAAATTGTACCAAATTCGATCTTTCAGCTTAGCTGGTTTGTATATCCAGCCTATTTCCAATCCCGTTTTCATCATACCAAATACCTTATGCATGCAATCAGCATCGTGAGAGAGTGGCATGAAAATGCCATCTGCGTTATGCAGATGTCTACTGATGCATGCAAAGTAGGATTTGTCAAAGCCTAATCTGACTCCTACTTCTGCATACATCTGAGATGTCCCAACTGTTGTCTGAAATATTTTGGCCCAGTACTATTTACAGCTGGAGAACTCGAAGATACCTTTGACAACATTCGGGTTCTTTTGTAATGTCCTCAAGCATCTAATAAGATACCAACTTTTGTCATGGATGGCAAATCAGCATTTTTAGTAGTTTCTAATTTGTCAAGTACAACATCAAGTGATATACAAACATGCAATAACGAACACAAATAACCTAACCACCTAACACCAACTGGCACAAATTTCCTAGCAATTTCATGTTTTTTTTAAATTCTTTTCTGGACACAAGAAGACAAAAGAATTTTTACATGTGGTCTATGGCATCAACGTCAATTGGCCACTTAAAAAGAACTTCATCATTTACATCCTCAAAAAATTCAATCACTTCTGTTAATTCCCTGAGGTTATAGCATATTGTTTTTAAAGATGACACTATTGAAGAAGAGCCCATCTCACAGGTTGATGTACCGAAAAGTGCAGAATTCAACATCTTAAGAGCTTCCCTGGCAATGCATTCTTGGGAATGAATTCGGCACATCACTACGAAGCAGGGCGAATCTGTTATTTCCTGGTACCAGAAGCAAGATCCTCCTTTTTTTTCCTGTGCCAGAGTTAACAGTCGTTGTATCGCACACTAGTCCTATAATCTTATTGTGGTCCAAAGGCAGATCTGCCAGATGCTCACCAAGTCTTTGACCTAAAATATAGGAGAGGAATAATTAGTAACAGGTAATACCATTGACATTAATGAAGATGTCTATACATATATTTATATTGAAGATGTCTATATCTATATATATGATTCGAGTTTATATCTGTGTATCTAATGAAGTTGAAATTTAAGATAATTACCAGTTGGATGATTTTTGAAAGACATGATTTCCAGAGGCATTGTCTTCACTGCACCATCAGATGACAGTCCAGAGATCAGCACGGCTTCATCGGTCTCTTTCCCATCAAACTGTAGCACATACGCATTGCAGCTTGTCTTCAATGAAGCTAGAGTGTCATTTCTTTTACCATTAGTTGCGTCCTTTTTCTTGCGGAATATAGTAGTATCTGAAGGAATCAATCTGCTGTCAAGACCTATTACTTGAGAAAAAGACATCAGTATCTCTTGTACAGCTTCACTGGAGACGTTCCATCGCAATGCAGTTTCCACGACAGGAGTATTTACACTTCCTTCCTGGCAGTCATTAAGAATGGATAAATCTTCTAAGGTTGGGGAAGATTGGTTTCCATCGTCAGATTCATCATCTGTATCGTCTTCACCTATTCCTGGATCACACTCAGTCAGTTTATTTGTCAGCCTACGTTTCCTTTTATTCCTGAATTCCTTCCTTTTACCAGCTTTACGGTCAACAGAGCCAAAGGATTCAGCACTACCATTTAACTTAGCTTCCTACCACTCGATGTCTTCTTGTAACACTTCTCTCGTTTGTCTTTTGGCTTTAAAAGATACGAATTTAGTATCAATAAACGAAGCTTTCAAACTCTCCTTCTTCTGTGTATAATGATATTCTTTTTTATGTTAAGTACTTTTGTGATGGCATTTAGTTTAGTAAAAGTCTTCAGTCCAAATTTCTGATACAATTATTCAATTTCAGTCACAAGTTTCGAAACAATTTGTCGTCCAGAAACGTTTGGATTTTCATTAAACACTTTCAGCGAATTATATCGTGCTAAAATATCAGCCTGTGTGAGTGGCCTTAATGGTAGAGAATTGGTTTGGCCAAATTCCTTAATTACAGATTCACTACCACTTCGCAACTTTTTTTTAGACATTCCGAAACACACAAACACAAGCAACACAACAG
>BOPN01012098.1:0-7500 GCA_017312705.2 Penaeus japonicus | reverse complement strand
AAGAGTTATATCCTTATTTTCATCCAGGTTAGAGTGCTTGTTTCTTCAGTGTAACATTTAATCCTTTCTTTATCAAACCTCCAGAAGCTAACATTTTTCTAACTATTACAGATCTTTTGATATTTTTGAAATTTAACTAGACAACTTTTTTTTGTTTTTTTGTTTGAGTACCCAAAGCTACAGAGTAATGGGCAGAGAACGAGAATAAAGATAATTTAGATATATTCTCATTACACGTTATTACGAGAACATAAACATGGCTATTCATCGCATATCAAGCAGGGGGGGGGGGGAGCCGGCAGCAAGAAAGCATTATCTTGAGCCAGAAGATTCTGATGACAAGGTTGTAAATCCACAACTCTTCCTACCTATATCGACCTCTAAGTCATCTGACGAATGTGCTCACATGTACTCTCGGACGCCCACCCTCAACACACACACACATTTAGTATATGTAGATATTTCATAGCTTATAAATCAAGAGCTATATGAAGCCAGATATGTATGTATAAGATTTATATACAAAATAACCCGGTTACTCACTCTACTCACTCGAAAGCTTGCTGCATTATTTTCTGTTGGGAATTTAGGATAACGGAATGACCTTTTGACTGTGACACTGTCCATGTAAGATATAAAAGTGTTACATATGTATATATAGATACATATATATATATATATATATACATACATATATATATGTATATATATATATGTATGTATGTATATATATATATATACATATATACATACATACATACATACATACATATATATATATATATATATATATATATATATATATATATATATATATTTACATATATATGAATATATGTACAATTGTCCCCTTCCTGAATTGATTAATAATCATGACGTAATGATAAACAGAATCAAAACACACACACACACACGAACACACACACACACACACAAACACACACACATACACACACACACACACACACACACACACACACACACACACACACACACAGACACACACACACACACACACACACACACACCGCACAAAGCGAATACCGCATCATTATCATTATCACCATCACCATCATCATCATCATATCATTATCAAAGTTTTTCGTTTTCATCATCATTATTATCGTTCTTTTTATCATCCTTGCTGTTGCTGTCTTTGCTTTTATCATTATTATTACAATTTTCGTTATTATTATCATTATTAAAACTATGATAATTATCATCTTCATTATCAGTTATCATTATCATTGCTGTTATTAACACAATTATTGATATTTTTATTGTTTCTTCTTATTATTACTATTATTGTTATCATTATTATTATTATTATTTTCATTCTTAGTGTTATTATTATCATGATGATTATGTTTATGATTATAATCATCATCATTATTATCATTATCATCATCATTATTATCATCATTATCATAATCATTTGAATATTACTGATATCGATAAAACATATATATTGCATGTATATAAGTAAATATGTGATAATCAAAACCTTCTCTTATGCAATATATATTCTGTTGAGTAATAGCTCACTCAGTTTCGTGCAAGTCTTCTACTCAAGCGTCCCGAGGTCGCGCCCCCTACAGAAAACTTTTTTTTTTTTTTTTTTTTTTTTTTTGGGGGGGGGGCAATAGTATTATTGTTATCATCAAGATTATTATAATCATTTTCATTACTGTTGTCATTATCATTCTTGTTATTATTAGCATCGTTATTATATAATTATTATTATCATTACTGTTACTGCTGTTATTGTGATTAGAATTACATTAGAATGATTACTATTGTTATCATTCTAATTCCTTACATTTTTTTTAGTTTTTCCTCATCATAATTACCATCATTGTTCTATCAATACTACGATTTTTATCCTTATCATCAGCAGCAGCCTCATCATCACTATAATCATCGTCCTTATTATCCTCCTCTTTCTCCTCCTCCTCATTATCATCATCATCACCATCATTATCATAATCATTTAAATATTACTGATGTCGATACAACTAATGTGTCGCGTGTATATAAGTGAATATGTGATAATCAAAACCTTCTCTTATGCAACAATAATTCAATCAAGCAATAGCTCACTCAGTTTCGTGCAAGTCTTCTACTCAAGCGTCCCGAGTTCGCGTCCCCTACAGAAAGCAGTTTTTTTTTTTTTTTTTTTTTGGGGGGGGGGTCGCTATCATAATATTGATAGTTATATTGCCAATGTTATTATTGGCAGCATTATTGTTATTTCTGTTAGTTGATCATTATTACTATCATTATCATTATCATCATCCTTGGTGTTCTTTTTATTATTGAAACTCTTACTATTCAAGTATTATCTTTATCATAATCTTTATCATTCGATTATTATCATCATCATCGACATAGATATAATTTTCATTATCAGTTTTTATTATTATAATTGTAATCATCATTATCATGATCATATTATCGTGTTATATCATATTAGATACAATGTATTATGTCATATTAGGTACAAATTTCCCCATCCTGAATTAATCTTGAACATATTTTTTCATGACGTAATAACAAACATGATCAACACAGACACAACACACGCACGCACGTGCGCGTACGCACACACACACACGTGCGCGCGCGCGCAAACACACATACACAGACACACACACATACATGCACACACACACACACACACACACACATGCACACACGCATGCACTGTGCATGCGAATACACTTCTCTACATTTCTCTGACCTGAGGCGAAGATCACGTGTAGATTTGACTGACAAGCCAGATAAGTAAAACGATGGAGAGGTTTTCTGGCAGATGATGACTGATACGGCGTGACAGGTTAATGATAAAGATTCCTTGTTTGACAGTTTGATCATGACACTTTGAAATCCAACTCTTTTTTTTAGTTACGTTGCTTTCAACAATCTCTCAAATGTATATTTGCCTCATAATAAGACGCTACATAACTAACCTCATAGAGTAAGCATAAACCAAGATATTCCTTCAAATACATGTAAAACATCCAAAAAATATAAATAGTCACGAGCGAGATATTCCCAAACACGGGACCAGATTTTCAACAGTTGATTATCATCATTGAATTTCAAAGCTGGGGGGGGGGGGGTGAGGAAGTATTTTCTCAAGTTGGTGTGCGTATCGACCTGAGGATATTTATTGTATGGAGAAAAATGCTCGCAGAATTTCTGGCTGAGAGCGACTATCGTAAATCGTGAGAGAATCCAATGGGAAGCAGTATAATTATTATATAAGCATTACATTTTCTGTCCTGTTTCGGGTCGAAGAACTTGAATAGATGGATCAGTAGGAACTGACTTTTGTTCAACATAGAATATTTCAGTCATAGCTAGATTTCACCCTATGCTTTATCAAAGAAACGTGTATTTTTCTGAGTTGCTCAGGAATGAAATATTTTAGTCATAAATATTGTGAATCCAATTTTTGTTTAATAAAAGAAAACGTGTATTTTCTCGGGGTTAATCAAAGAAAACGTATTTTTTCTCAAAAGTAGCTAACATTTATTTCAGAATAATACTTGGCGAATAGGGAAAAACACAATCATACACACACACACACACACACACACACACACACACACACACACACACACACACACAGACACACACACACATACACACACACACACACACACACACACAGAAAACACACAAACACACACAGAAAACACACACTGACACACACGAACACAGAAAGACATTTAAACTCACCGTCACAGAATTGACCGATAAAAACTGGGAGATAAAAAATGCAAAGAAATGAAGGCAGTCATCCACATAAAAAAAAAAAAAAAAAACAAAAAAAAAAAACAAAAAAACAAAAACGAATGTCATCTGACATAGTACTTGTACTTGTCATTACAGTATGTGTGATTAAACGCAAGATCTATATTAAACACACAGGCGTTAACTTTGACGAGGCACCATAGGGATATTTTGGCAAAGTGAGAAATCTCCAATAGTTATGGTGATCATGTTATTGTAAGGGTTAATAATAATGATTACAGAAATGATGATACTAGTAATAAAGTTAATGATGACAAGATAATAATGAGAATAGCGATGGTAGAAATGATGATAATAATGATGATCTTGATAATAATAATGATGATGATAATAAGAACAATAGTAATAATAACGATAAAGATAACAATGATAAGGATGATGATAATTGTTATGAGAATGATAAAACAATATAAAATAGAAAATAATGATAATGACAACAATAATAATTACAATTATGATGATAACAATGATGATAATAATGATGATGATAATCCAAATGATAATGATAATAAAAATAAAGATGATAATGATAATTCTAATAACATTAATAAAAATTATAATAATAATGGTGACAACAATCATAGCAATAATATTGATAAAGACAATGATAATAATAACAATCACAACGAAAATGAAGGTAACAAATAGGTGATTTGTACCGTACCGAAGTTGAACCAAATATCGTGCAGACATGGGTGTGCATCGTGCATCGTCCACTGTGCCTTTGCATTATCATTTTTGTTTGTTTGTTATTGCACACAAATTGCTTCACGGCGAGTGAATTAATGAGCATGGCTCATCTCATCTATTCAAACGAATCCGTGAATTTCCAGGGCATAAATATTTCCATTGCTTGTATTATCTGAATGAACGCTATTATTATCATTATTATTATTATTATCATTGTTATTATTATTATCATTGTTATTATTATTATCATTATTATTATTATTATTATGATTATTGTTATTATCATTATTGTTCTTATTATTATTATCATTATTATTATTATTATTATTATTGTTATTATCATTATTTTCATTATCATTATGATTATTATTATTATGATTATGATTATTATTATTATTATTATCATTATTATTATCATTATCATTGTTATTATTACTATTATTATTATCATTATTACTATTATTATTGTTATTATTATTATCATTATTATCATTATTATTATTATTATTATCATTATTATCATTATTATTATTATTATTATTATTATTATCATTATTATGACTATCATTGTCATTACTATTATCATCATTATAGTGATGTTTATGGCCATATTGATAATAACGAAAGTTATCTAGCTATATCTACTGATTAATTACCGGGTGACTCAGCGCTTTTAGAAACACCTATATGTAAAGATGAATAAAAGGAAAGAAAGAAAGAAAGAAAAACAGTGAGCATCTCATGTTTACATCCAGATATAAAATGCATTTTCCTACAAATATTGATCTATCTATCTATTATCATTATTATTATTGTTATTATCATTATTATTATTATTATTATTATTATTATTATTATCATTATTATCACTATCATTGTCATTACTATTATCATCATTATAGTGATGTTTATGGCCATATTGATAATAACGAAAGTTATCTAGCTATATCTACTGATTAATTACCGGGTGACTCAGCGCTTTTAGAAACACCTATATGTAAAGATGAATAAAAGGAAAGAAAGAAAGAAAGAAAAACAGTGAGCATCTCATGTTTACATCCAGATATAAAATGCATTTTCCTACAAATATTGATCTATCTATCTATCCATCTATCTATCTATCTATCTATCTATCTATCTATCTATCTATCTATCTATCTATCTATCTATCTATCTATCTATCTATCTATCTATATACACACACACACACATATATATATATATATATATATATATATATATATATATATATATATATATATATATATATATATATATATATAATCCCTGCCATGTTTACATTTGGAGCTATATCAATAGATCAGCAAACACACACACACAATAATTTAATTTGCTTTTGTCTTAAGTGTATTCATGAAAATTCCCCTTTTCATCACTAATAATGTATTATACCGTTCCTGTGAACTTCTCAATCAACAATGCAAATATACAAAACAACTATAACACTGGCATTCTTATCCTCTTATCATCATCATATCATCTTATCAACATTATATTATCATATCGTACGGCACACTGTCGAGGGGACATAAATTACAGCAAAAACATGTGGGTCAGTATTAGGATATGCCATGGACAATGTAAATCCAGTAATCCATGTAATTTAAGGGGGGGGGGGGGGGACACTCAAACACCGAGACTACAGACGTGTTTTTTTTTTTTTTTTTTTTTTTGCTTTTTTTTTTTACAACTGAAAAGTTGAAACGCAGCGTAGAATGGAAAAGAAGTTAATACTGCAAATTAAAGTCTGATATTATTATTGCAAGCTATAATCACCCTTACAGAAATCACTAAAACAATAGTCAACATTTCAATGATAAAATATAAACATAAAACAATGAGCCGAGTTCTCACAAAAAAATATAATTAATTCATAAAATACGAATTAAGTCTGGTGACGAGACAGATCGTAAATATATAACAAGTTCCAAAATTCTTTATTACAAAAAGCCTACACACAATATTGGCAGCATAATAGTGATATACCGTGTTATTTGCGAGGGCGGGAATCACCTACGAAGTCTGGAGTGCCGCCCTTCTGGTTTACGTGAGGCTTCGGGTTCAGGGTTTGGGTTCGGAATTAGGTTCAATTAGGTTCAATTAGGTTCAATTAGGTTCAGGCACAGAGGGTGTCGAGGGGAAAGGTAAGGGAGTAAGGCAGTGGGGAGGAGGTATTTGGGAGGGCGTAAGTGTAAGAAAAAACACACGAAAAGAGTGAAATAAGAGCAAGTAGAGAGAGGACAAGGGAGTAACGAGAGAGACATGAGCGAAGGGAAAGGAGACAGTAGTAAATAGAGTAAAGAGAGTAGAAAGAACGTAAGTTGAAGAGAAAAGCAGAAAAGGAGGAGAGAGTATAAGGAAGAGAAGAGATTATAGATAAACAAAAGTGGAAAAGATGGGATCGGGAAAACAGGCAGAACAGACACTGTGGAAAAAGAAGTAGGCAAAGGAGAGACTAAGGCAGAAAGGAGAAGGACGAGAATCAGAACGAGAGGGGGGGGGGGGGAGGTCGGAGATCACGCGAGGCCATTGGGAACTGCACTAAATCTACGGCAATAATACGGAAGTTTAACGAACATCAGTTTAATGAACAAATATAATGAAAAGAATATACATTATAATATTGACCCATAGAATCAAATAGAACACATTCTTGATCATATATAACATATTTGGAAAATAAAATCAATACATATTAATGATTTTATACCGACAATAAGCTAAGGGAATGCATCCCTCATGTAAACAACAACACCCAATATCAATTATAAATCTTCAAAGCCGCTTCAGCTACACACACACACACACACTAATGAATAAATCCACAAATAAGCCCCGCCTCCCCATCAGATGTCTCCGCCCACGTCTTCTCCATCCCTTCCTTGCTCCTTCCGAGACACTCCCTCTTTCCCTTGCCAGTCAGAACACAGGACCTCCGCGTAAGACTTCCAACACTCAGGTCCCCCCCCC
>BOPN01012095.1:2500-12947 GCA_017312705.2 Penaeus japonicus | reverse complement strand
GAGAGAAAGAGAGAGAGAGAGAGAGAGAGAGAGAGAGAGAGAGAGAGAGAGAGAGAGAGAAGGAGAGAGAGAGAGAGAGGGTCGGAGGGAAGGTATAGGCGAAGTCAAAGAAGTAAAAGGGGACTACAGCAAACGGAAGAAATCGGCAGAAAGGGGGAAGGACGTAGATAGGATATTTCACGGCTGATTTGCCAGATCTGTCGCTGCCAACGGTTGCGAACCCTCGAAGGTGGATTAGGTGTAGTTAAACACAAATACAAATATCTATGATTCGCTTTACTTAATAACTTTAAAATTTCTATTTGGATTGTTAGGGAAACATTAAAACTTCGTAACATGCCGAGATTTATATTTGATGAAATCATTTGTTGTCATGTTTGATGGCAAATCAATCGTATTATTTTTATCCGCTAAATATTTTAAAATACATTACAGTTTTATAAGTTCATATTGGAATGGAATTAGCATTTGTTTCCGTTTCTGTGGAACTGTAAGACCAAAATAGGGAAAGTTTTAATGCACTTGAAGTTTTATGAGGAACAAAAAGGGATCTGGAGAGACAGATATGTATATATATACACACACACACAAATATATATATATATATATATATATATATATATATATATATAGAGAGAGAGAGAGAGAGAGAGAGAGATTCTTGGGGGTAGGGAAAGGGAAGAAAGAAATATATTCCTAGGGTAGGGGAAAGGAAAGAGAGAGAGAGAGCGCGCACGATGGAGAGAGAGAGATTCTAAGGGTTAGGGAAAGGAAAGAGAGAAAGGGAAAGAGAAAGAGAGTGGGAGAAAGAGAAAGAGAGAGAGAGAGTGAGTTAGTGAGAAAAAGAGAAAGAGAAAGGGAGAGAGAGAGAGAGATTCTCGGGGTTAGGGAAATGAAAGATAGAAAGAGAGGTGAGGAGAGAATGAGATAGGTTGATAAAGATGAATTTACAGAGAGGGAAGAAGGGGATGGAAAAGGAAAAAATAGGAAAAAGATAGGGTGTAAAAGAACGTGGAAGAGCGAAAGTAAAACAACTTGCCGACAGCAGAGCATTATTCTGGTTTATAAATCAAAACTAGTATACTGTGTGCAGTATCAGTCATTAATGATACACTCATCCTCGACACTGATCTCCACTGAGAATCCAATTCTTCAGCGTTCACTGAGAACCTCTTAATGGATGAGTGTCAAACCACACCCCTTCCGAGCCTCGGCTGGATGCCATCGAGAGGCGGAGGCGGAGGCCGAGCCACGAAGCCTCCGTCATGTACACGATCATCCTCACGCCATATTTACAGAACAATAGACAGTTCATTAATCCGACCCCACCCGGTGACCTGCCCCGGGGGTTGGGGCGGGTGGGGGTGGAGGCCGGCCCCCCGCCAGGATTTATCACTTCTGAAATAACCACAACTCCAGAGGTGTCTAAGCGATGGGCAGGGGTCTGTGGCGTCCCTCCTTGCTCTAGCCGGGAATTTGTGTCTGCACATATCGATTCGCAAATACGTTCTTGCATTAGTATTAGTGACACAATAATGTGTCAGGGAAGAGACAGTCGTTCTTCCCCTTCCCAGCCTCTCTAAGCGGACGGTAAACAACTATTTGTAGGTAAACGAGCGAGAGGGCCTGCGGGGCTGGATGGGGAGGGGGGGGAGGGGGGTCGGCCACCCGCTGAGATTTCTCACTTCTGGCCCGGTCGAAACATGGCTCGTTTGTTTCTTTGGCCCCGAGAGTTTGGACAAGACTTACGATGCTGTTGGCTCTATTAAGATCCTTAGTGATAAAGCCGGGATATCCGATCGAGAACTTTTTTTTCATTTAGGAAGAGATTGTAATCAAATTACATCGCGTGAGAGTGATATAAGATGGATTTCAGAAATAATGAGCAGTGATGTGGACACGTCTTTTGCTATTACAAGTACAAATCAGTCATAGGATTGAATAAATAATTTGACCTTTGGGTTTAATTCACGTCTGACATATACTTTCCACCGCATCATTTATTTTAGTATCTTTCTATTCGTAAAACCTACTAATGAACAACATCAAATCACTTGGAAGAATTTTGATGTTTCTAATGTCCACTGACTATAAAAGCCTTTACCGGTTACGTTAGCGATGGAACCCCTTTCTTCTTTAAAAGGCTGATGGAAAAAAAACAACGGGTTACGGCGCGAGAAACAAAAACAGAATGGTTTTGAAATCGTAATTTCCGGTTGAGCACTGTTGGCCGGCCCCAGCTAGACAGGTCAGCCCCAAAGCCAAGCACCTGAGATGTGTCAGTGCTAGATCCAAACCTTAGTGTTTACTGCCTTTTTTGATAGGTACTTCCATTAACATGATGGATAAAGTGCCTTTTAGTCGATGCTGAAACGCAATACTTCATAGCTGATTCTCATTAGGACAAGGCGAGAGAGATGTAGCGGGCAGCGAGGCGGCCGCGACCCCCTGGGCCGTGAGAGAGGGAGGGCGAGGGCCGTGGGCGCGACAGCCTCCCGCTGCGAGCATTACGACATATCAGCCGATCCATTACTCCCGCGCCCACACTAGCCGCCATTAATGGACTATCTGGCTCCTTAATACCGCCAGTTTACAGGTCCATGTCGTGTCCCCATTCCATTACTCATGGCGGCGAAAAGAGACCATCTTCCGCAGCGTCAACATAAATCATTTGATGACAACGTTGGTATTAATTCTGAGAAAAGTCTGTCTGGGAGTTATCTTTGATCAGGTTTCTCATTATTCTAGCTTTCCCTCTTGGCTGATTGCTTTAAAGAGCGAGAAGACGTAAACACACCCAGACATATCTCATCGCCGTCTGTACTCGTTTTAGTGTCTCATAGGCTTTGCTTTGCTATGAGCCGAGGGAACATGTGTCCAATATGTATCATGCTGTTTAATCAATCTCTCTCAATCTCTCTCTCTCTCTCTCTCTCTCTCTCTCTCTCTCTCTCTCTCTCTCTCTCTCTCTCTCTCTCTCTCTCTCTCTCTCTCTCTCTCTCTCTCTCTCTCTCTCTCCCCCCCCCTCTCTCTCTCTCTCTCTCTCTCTCTCTCTCTCTCTCTCTCTCTCTCTCTCTCTCTCTCTCTCTCTCTCTCTCTCTCTCTCTCTCTCTCTCTCTCTCTCCCTCTCCCTCTCCCTCTCCCTCTCCTTCTCCTTCTCCTTCTCCTTCTCCCTCTCCCTCTCCCTCTCCCTCTCCCTCTCCCTCTATCTCTCTCATCTTATGTCTCTCTCATTTTTTTTTCTCAATCTTCGCTCTTTTTTTCTGACTCTTATCTCTTAATTCTCCCGCTCTTCTCTTATTTCTTCCTCTTTTCTCTTTTATTTTTCTTTCTTCCCTCATTTCTTTCTTTTTTCTCTGTTACTTCCCCTATCTTCTCTCTTATTTCTATATCTTTTAGCTTTTATCTGTCTCTTATTTCTCTCTCTTCTCTTATTTCTCCCTCTCTAACTCTTATTTCCCCACTCTTCTATCTTATTCTTCCCTCTCTTCTCTTTTATTTCTCTCACTCTCTCTTATTTTTCTTTCTCTTCTCTCTTATTTCTCTCTCATCTTCTCTACTTTCTTTATCACTCTCACCTTGGTTCTTTCTCTCTTCCCTCTCTCTTCTTATTTTTCTTTTCTCTTTTCTTCTTTTCTTTTCTCGTCTCTCCTTTCCTTTCTCCTCTCTCCCTTCCCTTTCTCGTCTTTCCTCTATTTTGCATTCCCACTATTTCCCTTCATGTATTTATACGTGCGTGACAAAAGACATTCTAAAAGAACAATCGAATATAACCCCCACTGTGCTTTTCATTTGTTTATTTTTTAATGATAAATGCCCCTCCTCCTGACATACTCATGCCCTGCCTCCATCTGTCACGCCTCGGTGAGATGGCAGCATTAGTTGTCTTTAGTGCAGGTATATGTCACTCGCAACACTCAGCTGTTTTGCTCATTAACTTCGGTAAAGGTAACGCCGCACTCATTTATTAGTTTGCCTCGACCTCATCTCATTAAACGAAGGGATGTCATCTTGGTAAATAATGATGAGCGCCGCCAAGCCGGACAGACAGCGGGTGATGACCTTCCTTGATTTCGTTCTGTTCGACGTGACTTCTCGGTGTCGTCGTTATCTCACTGGTAACTAAGCGCTTTCTCCTCTTCAAATTAATTGCTTTCGATGTTACAAAACATTCTTAACTAGATGTAAAAGAGGCATTAGTCACGAGGGTGCTGCGGTACCGCTCCCTTCGCAGGCGTCATGGCGTAGAAACAGTCGGTTCAAAAGATTTGTATAAACAGCTGATATATATACCAGCGCTAAAAACGATTAATGTACATCAAGATAACGATATCTCTGATATTGTACGTGACGTCATCATCTCCAATCAGGGAGAGAGGCAGAGATAAGGAGATAAGTGTCTTCTTGCCTGGTTTATGCGGCCCCATCCATCAGGTGTTGTGTGTTATCAGCACCCCCCGGCGCCGTGTTGTGATAGTCCCATCCCGACCCCCGCTGCTCTCACACCAGCGCTGAAAGGACCCGCGGTAATGGTGGCTAAGCGGGGAGCACCTGGCCCCCCTCCTCCCCTTGTCCCATACACCGCCAAATCACCTGTTAGAATTTCCCCCTTCCCCCGCAACGCCACCTGAGGTGACACTGACGCCTCCATTGCAAGGACCCTCTTCCTGGCTCTGTCTCAACTCTCTGCCTCTCTTGGTTGGCACTAAGCTCAGCTGTCTGCCCTTTGGCGATTGGCACTAGATCCATCTATCTGCGTTTTGTGGTTGACAATAAATCCAGCCGTCTACACTTATGTGGTTGGCACTAAACCCAGCTGTCTGCCTTTTGAAGATGATAATAAACCAGCTGTCTGTCCTATTGCGGTAAGCAGTAAACTGCGTTGGTGGTAAACACTAAACTGCTGTCTGATCTTTTGAGGTTGGCACTAGATTCAGCTGTCTGCCTTTTGTGGCTAACAATAAACCCAGCTGTCTACACTTATGTGGTTGGCACTAAACTCAGCTGTCTTTTTTGGTTGACAATAAACTTAGCTGTCTACCCTTTTGTGTTTGACACTAAATCCGGCTATCAGCCCTATTATGATTGACAGTAAACTCGGTTAAATAATGTTTGTGGAAAGCACTAAACTGGTGTCTAGTCTTTTGTGGTTGGGACTAAAGTCAACTGTCTGCTTTTAGTGATGGGCACTAAAAACTCAGCTGTTTGCTCTTTCCGTATTCATCTTTTTTTTATCAACTCTCAATTTTCTTTTTTTACCTTCTTCCTTTGGTCTTCTTTATAATACGAATTAAAAAGGTCAACAAAATCTTAAATATGATTAATGAATGATGAGTGATGAATCGTTTGGAAGCTGATGAAAATGAAAATGAATGAAATAATGTAAACATTAAGTGGGTACTCGAGTTAGAGACATGTGTGCCAAGATTCACAGAATCTGTAAATCTTAATGTGTGCGCGCGTGTGCGTGTGCGTGTGCGTATGTGTATGTGTATGTGTATGTGTATGTGTATGTGCATGTGCATGTGCATGTGCATGTGCATGTGCATGTGCATGTGCATGTGTATGTGTATGTGTATGTGTATGTGTATGTGTATGTGTATGCGTGTGTGTGTGTGTGTGCGTGCGTGTGTGTGTGTATTTATGTGTGTGTGTGTGTGTGTGTGTGTGTATGTGTATGTGTATGTGTGTGTGTGCGCACGTTCACGTGTGTGGGTGTTTGGCTGTGGAAGTATGATTGTGTATATGAAGGGGAATATGAATGAAGCTGTGGGTGTAAAAAATGCTTCGATGAATGAATAATAGCTTTTGTTATACAGCCAAGCGCTCAATACAACCCTTTTATTCGACTGTAAAAGTTAACCTTCTAAGGTACGTTTCCACTACCAGAGCTAGCAATATTCGAAAGCATAATACACGCTGACCACTGATTACTGCAAACCTGAGTACAAGGCAGACGTCTTCAGCCTGATTAATGATTTCTCTGTCACTGTTCATATACATTATTGATATGTTAACATCATGTGCCCTGATTCCTCATCATACTTGTAGTAAGAATCACCTTTGGATTACCTTTTGGTTAGTGATGCATTCGACCACTCACCAAAAATCATATATTTTGGCGCCATAGAAGAAATTCCTTGACGGAGATATATCCTCAAACCCCATAGATGTGTTATCAAAAAGGTTAAAATATAAATGATCTTATATAAAACATTTTACGATACTACTTTTGTTATAACCGAAAGTTAAATTGGCAATGTCAGAGAGGTGAACTGAATACAATAATACAAACAAATCTGAAGGTAAGTCTGTGCACCGCTGCAAGTCGGGTCCGGGGCGATGCAGCTATTGTGCAGATCTGATATCAAGATTCATGGCGAGCCAACCAGCCAGCTCTTCCAGAATATTCATCCTCACACCCGAACCTTTGGTGCCCCCCCCCTCCCCCCTCCCCCCTCCCCCCACATTCGCCCCACTCCCACCGAAGGCTAAGAATCAGATGTAGCACATGAGCGTGAATGAGGTGTCCTCACATACCTCTGCTCACTCATACCAACAGCGCCCTCGCGTCCTCAGCACAAAGGCAACACATCAAATGCTCTGCTTCACTCACGTCTGCACTCCGACACAGGCAGGCCAATACATCTAAATCTTCACACATTCCTTAGATGTGTGTGTGTGTGTGTGTGTGTGTGTGTGTGTGTGTGTGTGTGTGTGTGTGTGTGTGTGTGTGTGTGTGTGTGTGTGTGTGTGTGTGTGTTTGTAAATCAATAAATATCCCTCACTTCTGATAATCAATCAATCTGCATGTCCTACAATGGCGTAATACCTTGCTATCTAGATGCCGTTCTATGAAAGAGTGTCATCTATTACGTGACTACACTTGGACAGTGACAGATACATTATGAAGTCCGAGCGTCGCTTGTCAAAATGGAGTAAGCAAGCGCAGGGTCCCGTCTTTGTCTTGGGGCCAGGGCCGATTATAAGATGGTTGTAAAGACAGCATCTATAATCCAACCTTAAAAGGAAGCCTTTGACGAATCGGCCCTATTCCCAAATGTCAAAGGGCAGAGAGATGACTGTTAATCGCCTACTAGACGCGTTACTTTGGACTTGACTGCTCTAACGTAGCTTAATTAACTTGATGGTCAAGCTCGATGGGTGATTAACAGTCGTAAAGCAGATACTTCTTTAATCCGGCCCATCAATGATGCTGCATAATCTCTATATGGACATAGAGGACGGTCCATTCCAGCAGCCTCACCTACGAGCCCGCCCACTGGAGGAATCCCATTGCACTATCACGATAAAACCTTCATGCAAGCGAGACCCTTTCTTTGACAATAATGGTTTACATCTACGACACCCGTTACAGAATTTTAAATCTTTAGAATTACCCTTGGAATATCATACTACATCAATATCCTCGGTGAATTGATTTGGTAACGGCTGTAATCCACTTCAGTACTGATGAAATCCATCTTATAGTTTCCCAATAAGCGACTGACGCTCACTGTATGCCTGTTATCTCGATGCTTAGATAGCCTACAGTTCTATATATCATCGCAATACGTTATTCAATCTTTCGACTCGGTTTTAAACTAAATTGTTCGTTAAACACATGTATCAGCACTACTAGCAGCATACTGAGGTCACTATTACTGTCGGTTGTTATGGTAATGTGGTGGTGATGGTGTGGTAAGGTGGTGATGTGGTGTGGTGTAACATGGCGTGGTTGTGATGATGTAGCGTAGTGTAGTGGTGGTGGTGATAATAATGATTAGCCTTTGTATATTTACAGTAATTCCTGCAAAAAGGATCCTTTTCCAAAGCTAAAATCTAAGTGGAATTTTCAATCTCGCGTAATAAGGAAGGGAGAGTAAGAGAGCGTCAAGTGGGGACGATAGAAAAGAGCACATTGTTTAGTATGAGTCCTTTCTTTATGTTACTGAAGATTCTAATCCTTTGGGATATGATTGGGAAGGCATTGTGCCGAGATTATATGGACTACTTCGAAATGGTTTGTATCTTTTGTTCTGTAACAAGAGGCTCAGTAATGCTCTGTAAATCTTCCGTAACTACCGCATCATTTGGAAAATAAATCCAAAGGGAAAAGACGTTTCTTTTTCCCTGAATGGTGATATATGATTCTCCCTCTAACATACCACAGGTAAATTATTAGACCAAGCTCATTTCAATGCCGTAATGTGCACGCCATTCCGCTTAAATATAAGCAAGGAAGAAAAACGTGTTTATAACACTACTTTGCACTTAATTTAACACTGCATTACACATACTTATTTCACACTCAGCAGTTTATTACCAATTTAGCATGTTTGCTAAATAAACTGCGTGTGTCATATTTACACTCATGCCGTCTTCCTGTTAACCTCACATAAGTACCTAGTAACGTGTGGTCCTCTAGCGAAGGAAGGATAATAAACACTCAGTACCAGTCAGCTCCAAGATTAACAGCACCAGTATGACATCCAGCCCCAAAAAGAAAGAAAAAATCTAGTATGACTCGGCGTAGGAACAAGAGCCTCACTAAATTGTCCTCTCATGCTTAGGGTCCATAATGCTGGAGGCGAGGGGGAGCAGCGCCCGGGGTAATTCCCCTTCGCTCTTGAAGAATTATGTCCATTCATTGCGAGGAAATTGTTACTTCCTTACGTTATGGAATGTTAGGTGGCTCGTCAGGCCGCTGCGCTCTGTAATGCAGCCCCGGGACCGCTGACGGCGCTTTCGATCTTCAGACTCAACTATACGGACCCGCCTGAGGCCACCGGCATTAACTTACATTGTGGGTGTGTCTCTCAAGGGAAGCTGGCGAGGGGCGGCCATGACTAGAATAGTTCAGGATGCAGCGAGCACGAACTGTGCAACGAAAGCTACGGCAACAGTTCAAATCTATATGTTATGGTTCTGATTTATTTTTGTTATGCTTTCTGTTCTACAAATATCATACCTTGATAAATCGCTAAAAAAAGATACTGCAGAAACACCCCATACCTAATTAGACTTATAGTGCAGAGGAAGAGCAGGCACTGTACAAGTAACGTTCTGATCACTGGTATTCTCTATTTGGAATTGAAATACAACTTTTGAGAACCATCTGCCTGTGTCGCAATTAGATTCAACTTGAGTCTTCTTTACAGTTATGTTTCTTAAAGCACTTATCGTAATTTTCCCGTTTTCGTCTTCTTTTTAGTCTGAACCTGTTATCGTTTTGCAACATATCGGTATGTGTGGCTACTTCTTGACTGATTTTGCCCAAAGTAATTATCAGAACCTCAGGCTGTCTGACTTTTGTTTAATATTTTGAATATTTCTTTGTTCTGTTTCCTTACGGACCTGTTTGTCTTATTATCATCATTATTAGTAATATCAGTATAAGTATCTTCGTTAATCCCAGTAGAAGCTATTACCGTGAAGAGGGAGTGTGTAGCACTTAAGGCCAAGAAGGGAAGTAAGTGTTCACTATGTGTAACGTATTGTACGGTGTTGAAGTTGGTGGAGCATGACCATCATGATACTCTAGTTCAACACCCGGTGTTCAAGAATCGTGATATGCCCTTAATTAGTCAAGGTTCATCTTTTCCAAAGCGAAAACTCATTTCCTTTTCAACCATTTCACCGAAAAAAATCTCAATAGAGTTTTTTGTTTATGCGGCTGGCTGACGAAAAATACCTCTATGTGAAAGATGAAGGTATGTCTAAGAAATAAAAAATAGATAAGTCATCACAAGAGTCTGCTATTCAGGTCATGATACAATGATTCACTGAAAGCGACATAGAGAACATTCTTGCCATCTTTTAATGTGGTTTTGAATTATAAACCTCTTATTTTTCAATAGAAAAAATAACCCCCACAGGTTCACATTCAGCCCTAGGCCACATCTAGGGTTCCATAGGTGAGTTTCTTGCCCAGGAGACATATTCTTACCCAAGGGAATCATCACAAGATCAGCCAAGTGTCCAAACAAATTAGGTCTCAGTGTTGTGGCCTTAAGAACCCCGCTGGGACCCGCTGAGAGAGCCTTTCTACCGTTGTCCCAGCGTCTCACTAGCCTTATCATTTTACAGTGGAAACCCTCTTCGCTTCGGCTCCTATTGTACTTTCCAAAGAGCCTCGGAGGATATCAGAGATGTTTAAGGTCCTTAGGTGAATGCTATTCATTCCCACGGCCACATTTGATCTTGTCTCAGTATACACAGAGAACCGCAAAATTATCATGGATAACTAGCAAAAAGTCAACATTATTAACTCAATCCATGATATAAAATATGACGTATCACGAAGAAAAATCGGCTTATCCTGCCGAAAGACCGACCGCTGTGAGAACCTTTGTCCTCACTAGCTTCAGATACGTTAGCCGGGCCGGCAGACAATGGTGGGCTCCACGGGTGACGTAATGAATCCCGCACCTCATTGGTCACACGC
>BOPN01012094.1:0-12947 GCA_017312705.2 Penaeus japonicus | reverse complement strand
ATATATATATATATATATATATATATATATATATATATATATATATATATATATATAAGATAGATTAATGCAATGCTGCATAGGTGTATAATATACCTCCCTGACCCGGAGTCTAATCTCTGCCACCCTAGGGAGTTACCCGAGAGTGCAGTACTAAACCAACTTGGTGGCACTTGGTGGCATTGGTTCATAAATTCAACAACAAAGTCAGATGACCTGAGGTTACTTTATAAGATGGAATAATACAATGCTGCATTGATATAGGGGTATAACATACCTCCCTGACCTGGAGTCAAACCTCTTCATTAAACCTATTTAGCATAGTGGGCTTTTCTACCATTTTATCAGCATGGTAGTGTTCTGTCATTCAAAATAGTATTGGTCTTTAGGACTATCAACAAAGTCATCATGAAGGTTTTTTTCAATTTTAAGGCACATATTTCATGTTTCTCTTATATAGGTCTAGATTAAAATGACAGAAACAATAGTAAAGTAGAAGCTCAGTAATTATTGGAGAACTGATAAAGCCTAGTATTTAATTACCAAAATATTAGTAGACTGTCTCTTTGTTTGGCTCCATGGCTGGAGACCTGCTTACTCAATCCATTTTGAATTATGAAATTTCTATAGAATAACTAAAGACTCTTTTCCTGACACCATTCCCCCAATGGTCTGATGAGTTGTTTAAAAATATAGACTTTGTCCAAGGAAAGTAGTTGCATTATTAATGAAATATAATGCAAAACTCATCAATGCTTTGTGTGAATCATTAACAGAAATATTTGTTTACAGGACACATGTTGCATGCTGGTAATCAAATATATTTTGAAAAAGTAATCTCGATGCTGGACCAGCCGCCAGGGACAAGATATTTTGTTGTGGCTCTCCTTCTGGCTGGCGTGCCAGCTGATTAGGCGCATAGGACTTGGCCATGGCAAGAGTGGGCAAATAGCCCAAGTTGTTGGCTTAAGTGTTTGAAATATCCCAGCAATTAGACCATTTGGAGTCAAAAGAGCCCTGTCAGCAGCATATCATATGCTTCTGGGTTATTACTGTTTAGGCTGTGCGAAAGGGGAATTACAGATTGTTCTTCCAAGACCTTGTAATTTAAAACATCATATTCAACAATATATACATATCTATACAATAATTACATAGAATAATTACAATCAATTGAAAATAGCACCAGTGTTTTTGCAATGGCACTAATACATTACAACACATTTTGTTTCAAAATACAAGCCCTCCACTTCAACCAATGAGCTGATTAACTGTTTTCCTCTGATAAAAAAAACATACATTAAATAGCTATGGTCTTATACAAGTATTCAACAATGTAAACAATTACACTAAAAGTTGAAACTCATTTTCACAGCTGTATGACATTTCTTACAAGCTTATCACATACTTATCAATAATCATCCTTGTGCTCTTTCAGCATCTCCAAACATGAAATATATCTTCTATAGAAAACTTTACAAATACAATTAGCTATTTGAGCTGTGCAAAAGAAATACTGAGGAAAAGATTAGTGATAGATTTAGCTTGAGTATTCTTACCAGTATCTAATTGTCTCCATGCAAGATTACTTAATTGACAAATTGTAGATGTTAATTAAGTGTTGTATATTTTGTGCTCTATGTAAGAGAATCACGCTGTGTTTGGGGATGCAGGGCACCAGACAGGTATAAGAGGATTCGACCCATAATGAGGTTGCGCCGTACGTCAGAGGTAGTAGGCAACCTGATTGGTGGATGTGAAAGGCAAGCGCCACCCTATCCTCTTCACTGGCAATGTCAATGTTTGCCCTGACCTCAGAGTGTGGAAGTTAACCCCTTCCAGGGCAGGACACCTGTGATTGGTTGAGATATAGTGTTGAAGGACCAGGATGCACAGAATTGACATGATGACCTAGCAGAAAAGGGGTGTTTTTTGCAAATTTCCACTAGTTGACTAAACAACCCTGTGTGTGTGACCCACCATTCTCCTCTCCGATATTTGACTTCTGCCCATCATGTCCTGCCCTGCTGATGTGTCCTTCTGTGCCTGTAATAAACCCATGTTTGTTCTGGTGCATTTCTATTTGACCTGGCTGTTCTAATCCTGATTAACAAACCTTGACACTATTAACACCAGTTATTCTGACACCCAAGCATAAGAAAGTAAATAAATAAAAATGCAGTCTTATACTTGCTCTTTTTAACTTTAATTTAACTTGGTCATAAAAACCGTAGTCTTGACCCAACAGTCGTCCTATCTAATACTTCACTCTTTTCTTCAAAGAATATATTATAAGCTTTCTATAATTAATAAAAGTACCTCTAAACCACTTTAACTGTCCTGTTTCTGGTGTCCAGGTTATCTGGTATTGTAGCCGTTCAGAACTTATTACTTTGTAACTGGAATGAATCACAATTGCCATCAACATTCTCTACATCATAAAATATTCACAGTGCATCAACAGGCATATAATCTATTGCACAAGTAGGCCACTCTAGCCTTTCAACTTCGAGAACCTGGATATCTATTAAGTATTAAAAGAATGCATGTACAAAAAAACTAATCACAAGACCCATCTTTCCAGCCATCTCGCCATCTCTGATTGACTAAGTTGCAGTCAAACAATGGCTTCCCTAGCTTTCCGTTAACTTCATTGTGGGCTTCACAAAACCAGCGCGAGAGTCCTTTCTGTGAAGACACATCTGGCGTGTTCTTCTTCAACCTGAGGAGAGGGAACAAATCAATATCAACTTTTGTTTATACCCATCTGTTTTCTTATGGAAATACATATTTGTATATTTAACCCATTCGTGCCGGATGACGTGCTGATACGTTTCGTGGTTTTTGCGTCAGACGCCGGTGACGAGATATCTGGGCAAAGTCGGCGCTCAGGGTGAGCGAGCGGGCAGCCCAGGATCACGGCTTGTGCACCTGAGAATCTTGAGGCATTAGGCTTATGCATTCGTAAACCCTGGCATTACGACCATTCAGAGCCAGAATCACCCCGGCGTGAATGGGTTAAAAACAAACACAAGATACATAATCATATAATTAATAGGGAGCAAGACAAATAGGACACAGAATAGAAACAGAATAAAATATAACTATTACTAAAATGTGAATAAAGATCAATAATTAAATGATGATCTTCATTTACTTTCTTCTCTCTTAAACTAAAAATGTGAATATAGATCAATAATTAAATTATCTTCATTTACATTCTTCTCTCTTAAACTTTACAAAATCTAGTCTTCTTTCTTACCTAAAATTCTACAATATCTAAAAACATTTCATACAAATCACAAAAACATGAAAAAATATTGGTTATAAGAATGTCAGTTATTTGTCAAGAAGTTTTAAATTTCAAAAAGTTGAAATCTTTTCATGTCAAACCTCAAGACTAGCATTTGAAAAAAACTCACCTTCAATTAAAGCTACAGGGATTTAAAGTAATATATCAACCCTTACACATCTTTCACAGAGTCGGATCACTTTCATACTGCACTGATCATTTTTGTTGAGATACTAGTTATCATACTGAATCCTAATTAGTTTGTCTGCTAATACATCATATACAGACTCTCATATCATAGCCTTTGTCTAGAAAATGATAGGAAACACACATATTATGATGCCCAACCAAGGCTGAACATTATAAGATAAGCCTTTCCTGGAGGGGTTAAACTTTCACCACCATATTTTCGCATCGTGCCAGACAATGTAAACCTGCCATCCTACTACATACATATTTTATTAAAACCGCGTCCAATGGGTTAATATATAATTTAGTATAAAGTCAATATGTGAAGAATCCTTACCATTCCCTAAAATCCTCTGCACATGGCTGGCAAGGATAGAATTTTGAGAATATTGTTATGAAGGTGGACATGTCCTTCTGTTGGTCCGTAGAAGGTTTTTCTGGATAGTACGCAGCCATGCTGTGTAAAAGTCTCCATGATCCTCGTCCAAGAGACAAACTATCCGCAGGACATCCATATTTGGCAGCATTCCCTGTTAAGAAAAGATACTTTATTCTATATATCTGGAAAGGTCACTTTAATGAAAAAACTCCAGTATAATCCTTCTCAAAAATAAGTTACAGTAAAACCTATCCTTGAGCATTAGCAATTACCAAAGGAAAACTTGCATTGTACCTTCTTTCTTTCTGTACTATTAGCATTGAGACCCTCAATTACTTTTTTAATGTATAAGAAGATTAATATATATCATTCAAACTAAGATATTTCTTAAATCAGTAACTTTAAAAAGTAATATGTGTAACTAATGTGTTTTGATGTTATATCTTCCTCAGAATAGATAAAATTTAGCTGAAGGTAAACTATCAAAATCTGCTACAATTCCCTGCTTTGTAAAGTTATTAATTCTCATTTATCTGTTTTCTGTATTTATTACAATGTACTCTGTTTAAGAATTTAAGAATTACTGAAAAAAATATTCAATTCCAGATAAAGGTGAACTAAGAATATGCTACAATTAATTCTCTAGATCTGTTCTTTAACAAAGAAAAACAGACAAAGCGACTCAACTTTGGTTTTATTATGAAACAAAAATACATAATAGCTATGAATATAGAAAATCATCATATATATCTTTCAAAATTGGTAATTAAACATGAAAAATAGCAATTATCCTATATGTCCACAAAATTAACACAGCAATGATAATACAGATTATACTCGTACATATAATCACACTTTCAACCATTACACAGAGCTCTCATTAAGTACTGTACCTGTTAGAGGAACATCAGTATCGTCTGGGTCGACTGTGGCCGATTTTACGTTCCCATTCAAAGTAGCTCCTGACGCAGAGTTAGATGTGCTTGAGTTATCCGTTTGGTTGTTTTGTGATGAACTGTTCCTTTCTTCCCCTTCCTGAAAAATTCAAGGAAAAACATGAACATTTCTGCTAAAAATCTGATAGTAACATAAAGATCCCCATCCAGATAACAAATAAAAAAATATGTAAATAAATATAAGCAAAACAAGCAATCTATTTCCACCAATCTTACAAAGCTAGATGCCATTCTATCCAAAATATACTGGTATTTCCCAACTTTATATAAAATGGGTTGTTGGGAAAAATTATTAGAATACGTGTGCGTGTGCATGTGTGAGTGCATGTGCGTGTGCATGTGCGTGTGCATGTGTGTGTACGTGTACGTGTGTGTGTGCCGGTTTGTTGGAGGGGGGGGACTATTTACTCTTTTCATGAGTTTATGTATGCATATAGGTGTTGAAGAGACCTTTGCTTTAGTTTTTTATCTATTTGTTTAACTCAATTCTGTTTATGTATTTTGTTGTTGGATAGCTGAGGACTTTAAAAGTTTTGTTTCTTTTATGCTGTGTGGAGCCATGTAGGTTCCCCTTGAGTGCATTTTACTTAGTGCTGTAAGCTGTTTAAGTGCATAATAAACTGCATGTCTTTGTTTGATGTGATACTTATATATCTGAGAGATTTTGTGAACTGCAGATGCTGATTGCATCAAGTTGAGCTGTATTTTCTTAGCCAGTAGGAGTGGGTGAATAATATTATATATATATATATATATATATATATATATATATATATATATATATATATATATATATATATATATATCTTATATATATATATATATATATACATACATATATATATATATATATATATATATATATATATATATATATATATATATATATATATATATATATATATATATATATATATATATATATATGTATATATATATATATATATATATATATATATATATATATATATATATATATGCATTAATTATATATATATAATTATATATATACAAAAATATAAATTTTGATTTACATACAATTCTGCATTTGTCTACCTCTACCCGAGACTCATTACTCAATATACCCCAAAATCCATCAAGAGATGATCTGACTTAAAAGTTGAAAAGAATATGAGTAAATAAATAAATCTTATCATTGGTATAACAGAGTTCAAATCAGAGTCCTAAATAAAATCGCTATTTATGTCAACATACAACAAGGCCTAAACATAAATTCAAAGTAGATTTATATAAATAAGTAATTAATCAATTAATTAATGAATTTATTAATTAATTCATTGGTTAATTAAAAATAAGCAAATAAATAAATAAATAAATAAATTAACATATATAAACAAATAAATATAAACAAACAAATGAATAAATAAATAATAAACAAATAATTAAATAAATAAATAAATAAATAGACATATAAATAAATAAATAAATAAAACAAATAAATAAAAAATAATAAACATACATATATATATATATATATATATATATACATAAAAGAAAAATGTCTTGAAAAGCATGTCATAAAAGAAAAATGTCTTGAAAAGCATGTCATAAAAGAAAAATGTCTTGAAAAGCATGTCATAAAAGAAAAATGTCTTGAAAAGCATGTCATAAAAGAAAAATGTCTTGAAAAGCATGTCATAAAAGAAAAATGTCTTGAAAAGCATGTCATAAAAGAAAAATGTCTTGAAAAGCATGTCATAAAAGAAAAATGTCTTGAAAAGCATGTCATAAAAGAAAAATGTCTTGAAAAGCATGTCATAAAAGAAAAATGTCTTGAAAAGCATGTCATAAAAGAAAAATGTCTTGAAAAGCATGTCATAAAAGAAAAATGTCTTGAAAAGCATGTCATAAAAGAAAAATGTCTTGAAAAGCATGTCATAAAAGAAAAATGTCTTGAAAAGCATGTCATAAAAGAAAAATGTCTTGAAAAGCATGTCATAAAAGAAAAATGTCTTGAAAAGCATGTCATAAAAGAAAAATGTCTTGAAAAGC
This sequence comes from Penaeus japonicus, assembly GCA_017312705.2. Lineage (NCBI taxonomy): Eukaryota > Metazoa > Arthropoda > Malacostraca > Decapoda > Penaeidae > Penaeus > Penaeus japonicus. The sequence goes on along the minus strand of BOPN01012094.1, from coordinate 6,118 downwards.
ATGTCATAAAAGAAAAATGTCTTGAAAAGCATGTCATAAAAGAAAAATGTCTTGAAAAGCATGTCATAAAAGAAAAATGTCTTGAAAAGCATGTCATAAAAGAAAAATGTCTTGAAAAGCATGTCATAAAAGAAAAATGTCTTGAAAAGCATGTCATAAAAGAAAAATGTCTTGAAAAGCATGTCATAAAAGAAAAATGTCTTGAAAAGCATGTCATAAAAGAAAAATGTCTTGAAAAGCATGTCATAAAAGAAAAATGTCTTGAAAAGCATGTCATAAAAGAAAAATGTCTTGAAAAGCATGTCATAAAAGAAAAATGTCTTGAAAAGCATGTCATAAAAGAAAAATGTCTTGAAAAGCATGTCATAAAAGAAAAATGTCTTGAAAAGCATGTCATAAAAGAAAAATGTCTTGAAAAGCATGTCATAAAAGAAAAATGTCTTGAAAAGCATGTCATAAAAGAAAAATGTCTTGAAAAGCATGTCATAAAAGAAAAATGTCTTGAAAAGTATGTCATAAAAGAAAAATGTCTTGAAAAGCATGTCATAAAAGAAAAATGTCTTGAAAAGCATGTCATAAAAGAAAAATGTCTTGAAAAGTATGTCATAAAAGAAAAATGTCTTGAAAAGCATGTCATAAAAGAAAAATGTCTTGAAAAGTATGTCATAAAAGAAAAATGTCTTGAAAAGTATGTCATAAAAGAAAAATGTCTTGAAAGTATGTCATAAAAGAAAAATGTCTTAGAATTCATTAATATCTGAATTCCACACACTCATTACCTTGTGCTACTGTACACGTGAATCCACAACATACCTCATCTGCAACACATGAAAATAACTTGCTTTTCAAATAACTTGTTTTTCTTTCAGAGTTTTCAATAAGGATTTCCCTTGACAATATCACTAGGTAATTATCACCAAGGTGACCACAGTGGCTTATCTTTTGACAATTATATTTCAATAAAGTAAAAATATAAAGCTAGCATTATTTACAATTGGAGAAAGCTAATTCTTATTGGAAGCAACTCAATCTTGATACTGACAATATTGATACTGATGAACTGCTTTTGACCCACTGTCATAATATTTTCTTAGCCCCAATAGTTTAGGTGAGCATAGAATAAACCAGAGAAATTGGAGGATAAACACTAAAAAACTAATAACAATTGCTTAAAACTAATAACAATTGCTTACACTTACAATACACAAATTACAATTCATATGAGATTTGTAGGGGCTCTAAGTCTCCTTATCAGGGGTTATCTTAACCTTTTGGCCGCGGTATTTTTAAATAAGTTTATACAGCCTTGTGTCGGTATTATCATATAAGGCCTGGCCCATCCGCGTCTGGGCTTATTGCTTGCCTTGACAGCAAATGATGCTATCCGCGACCAATGGGTTAAGGTTCTATGGGAGCTGTTAATTAGAATGCCACATTCTCAAGTTATGACACCAGCTTCTGTGCCTGTACATATTTCAGCACAACAAATACAAACAAGGCTGAATTATAAATATTCTAGATAGATAAAGCTTGTACCTGCTCCTTGTATGTTAATAAATCTTGTCTGAGAGGTCTACAAGCTCTCTTTCCAGAATATACAAGGTAGACGGTTATTGGCCTTTCCTGAAGCACCAACAGGTACAGTGACAGTGTCAATTGATTGACAACTCACCATCCTATAGTAAGTGGTCAATACAAGAAAGATAATCCATCAATATCTGATTGTTACTATCAGCAACACAGTGCTTTCAGCAAGATTTGTCACGCATAATGTCTTAACAACAACACAAACAAGATATCCCAAGTTGCTTTTTGCTTCAAGAGTTGGTTCTGCTCATAATATTTGATCTTACTGAAAATGCAAGGGCACTGGACAGGCTGGACACTCTGGCAATTTATGTAACAAATCATGATTCTATGGAAAAAATTGTACACCTCAAAATAATTATGTTCCACACATATAAACATAACAGTGAAATGGTAAATGAAAGTAAGATGCAAAGCTAAACTTTGTCTTTCATTTGGGTAACAGCTCTAAAAGACAGCCCAGTATATCATAAAATGAGGAAAATTGTTAGATAAAATACATCTCTTAGGTATGAAAATCTGCAGGCAAGAGTAATCCCACACTCACTTAATACTCAATTGTCATGGCCTCCTTGCCTTTAGTACTTCAGCAAAGGGTAATAGAACTCCACCGAGCATATTCTTGGAAGACATCTTTCTGACATCCCTTGTGATGTGTTGTTAAATAAGGAATCAGTCTAAGCTCTTACTTTGACAGAATATATGTGGAGGTTATTGGCCTTTCAAAGAGCACCAAAGGAATGGACGCCACAGCAATTACAGGACTTATAGCTGCATACTTAAAGAAATTGTAGGATCACACATCGGCTCGCAACACAACCTTGTCATGCTAAAACATTTATTATTCACAGCAAGCAAAATATTGCACACCTGCAAACAGCTGTATGCAGAAGCCCTTTTTTTCCTTCTATGCAAATTCAATCCTTGGTAGAGGATTTTATGCATTAATAAATGTATCCTACAGTTTCTTTATTCCTACAGGCGAGACGTGGTACTAGATTCAAGAACAGCTCTTGGTGCGCACACGACGATTAATTCTACTACAAGATCTGCAAAGCACATTTGATACATCAGACAAAATTAGTGTTTAGACCCTTAGGCAGCGATGTACTTTAAAACATGTGAAAACTAAACTCCCTCTCCCTCTCCCTCTCCCTCTCCCTCTCCCTCTCCCTCTCCCTCTCCCTCTCCCTCTCCCTCTCCCTCTCCCTCTCCCTCTCCCTCTCCCTCTCCCTCTCCCTCTCCCTCTCCCTCTCCCTCTCCCTCTCCCTCTCCCTCTCCCTCTCCCTCTCCCTCTCCCTCTCCCTCTCCCTCTCCCTCTCCCTCTCCCTCTCCCTCTCCCTCTCCCTCTCCCTCTCCCTCTCCCTCTCCCTCTCCCTCTCCCTCTCCCTCTCCCTCTCCCTCTCCCTCTCCCTCTCCCTCTCCCTCTCCCTCTCCCTCTCCCTCTCCCTCTCCCTCTCCCTCTCCCTCTCCCTCTCCCTCTCCCTCTCCCTCTCCCTCTCCCTCTCCCTCTCCCTCTCCCTCTCCCTCTCCCTCTCCCTCTCCCTCTCCCTCTCCCTCTCCCTCTCCCTCTCCCTCTCCCTCTCCCTCTCCCTCTCCCTCTCCCTCTCCCTCTCCCTCTCCCTCTCCCTCTCCCTCTCCCTCTCCCTCTCCCTCTCCCTCTCCCTCTCCCTCTCCCTCTCCCTCTCCCTCTCCCTCTCCCTCTCCCTCTCCCTCTCCCTCTCCCTCTCCCTCTCCCTCTCCCTCTCCCTCTCCCTCTCCCTCTCCCTCTCCCTCTCCCTCTCCCTCTCCCTCTCCCTCTCCCTCTCCCTCTCCCTCTCCCTCTCCCTCTCCCTCTCCCTCTCCCTCTCCCTCTCCCTCTCCCTCTCCCTCTCCCTCTCCCTCTCCCTCTCCCTCTCCCTCTCCCTCTCCCTCTCCCTCTCCCTCTCCCTCTCCCTCTCCCTCTCCCTCTCCCTCTCCCTCTCCCTCTCCCTCTCCCTCTCCCTCTCCCTCTCCCTCTCCCTCTCCCTCTCCCTCTCCCTCTCCCTCTCCCTCTCCCTCTCCCTCTCCCTCTCCCTCTCCCTCTCCCTCTCCCTCTCCCTCTCCCTCTCCCTCTCCCTCTCCCTCTCCCTCTCCCTCTCCCTCTCCCTCTCCCTCTCCCTCTCCCTCTCCCTCTCCCTCTCCCTCTCCCTCTCCCTCTCCCTCTCCCTCTCCCTCTCCCTCTCCCTCTCCCTCTCCCTCTCCCTCTCCCTCTCCCTCTCCCTCTCCCTCTCCCTCTCCCTCTCCCTCTCCCTCTCCCTCTCCCTCTCCCTCTCCCTCTCCCTCTCCCTCTCCCTCTTCCTCTCTTCCTCTTCCTCTCCTTCTCACTATGTAATCTATCGCTTTATATACCATGCTTTAGTATTACATTCGTGAGATATAATCAATCAATCACTTAGAGGAGCTATCGTAAATGCCACATCAACCATTCATTTCCAGCATATCTCGACTTTTCCATAAGGTCCCCACCCAGAATTGTCTATTAAATAGATAACCTGATAGGTTGGATTAGCCTCAGGGAGTTGAGGCAAGTGTCCGTAAAGCCTGAGTAAGTAGACCTAGATTGTCCCAGCAACAGATCCTGCGTCGGTCTCAGAGTGTGGACATTGGTACAAGGATCTGTTGTAAAATACATCAAGACAAGACTCAAAGACACAAGATAAAGGCCGTTTCACTGCCATACAAAAACAGATACTATCAAAGCCATGAAGACGCTTCTAGGTCCTTCTGCATCTGGTTGCAATCGAGCTGGCTTCAAGATCTCCGTCAGCCACCATCGCTCAAGAGCTGAGCCAGGACTTTGCAAGGTCCCGGTTTGCTGAGGATCGCTGACTCCTAGCAACATCGTCTTGACATACAGCATTATACCAAACATAATGATGCATAAGTGAAGCCTAATTGATAACCCAAATCCGTGTTATCAATAATAGGAAGATCCTCCAGAACTGCTGGGTCTTCCGGAGAGCTGAGATTTGTGGTACCAATCACGGAATGGTTGCGGCTACCCTTCCAGTATCCCCCCCAGAGTGTTTCGCCTGGACAGACCGAGAGAAGAAGACTGCACTGTGGATTCCATGGTCATCTCTAATCGATTTAAAGTGCTCACCAACCTGATGGACCATGTAGCATCGTAGGACACCGTTAAACACAAAATTCTCGATGCAGCTCAGGAATTCATTGGTGGCCACAGAACTTTACATCATATGAGACATCGGAGGCCATAGGTGTGTATCAAACAGCTTGATTGGTTTGAGAACAGGTCGTGGGCCTCGTGTATGATCCCCCTATGGATGTGGGTTTGTAATCGTCGTGCTGTTTGTGAGTTGTTTCTATGAGGTACTTTCTACCCTGACCATGATTAGAGAGGGGGTATCTAAGCTGAAGAGCATGGAAGTAACAGGTGTTTGCGACATACCCACTGAAGTGCTGAAGTCTGGAAGCACAAGGTAGTTAGAAACAGTTAGTCCTGTCGTCTCGATGGAAATCCTAGTTAGCAATTGCCAGCCCCGTTTCTTCTAAGTCGCAATTAATCAGAGTTTCGTTTAATGGCGTATATCAACAGTCTGCTAGAAGCCTTCTACCCAATTTTACCCCGAAAAAAGGGGGCGGAGCTAAATAATGATCAGGATGCTGTACGCAATGCTGACTATGGTTATATGGGCAATTATATATATATATATATTATTCGGTTTTAGTATAGTATCAAAAGTAAAACAAAAACTCAGTGTTTCATAACAAAAATAGCTCTCGGGAAAGTTTTAATTCTATTTCTCAGCATCATAAAGTTCAATAGTAGTGATGTTACCCTTTTCCAATTAATCTGTGGCGGCAAATCTTTAACTCAAGGATTGAATGCTGTGTTGGTAACATTTAAACAGTCTGGTACTCCTATGTTGCTGAGTGGTGCGGTCGTCCCCCACTAGAAAGGGGAAGGGGATCGCTCGGCTGTATAGCAGTGTATTTCTTAGCATACATTTCCACTAAGCTTTTGAAGTCTTCTGGTGATCTCGTTTTCCTATATGTGTTTCTACATGAACAGAACTTCTAAATGATTGAAGTTATTCATCTATTACTGATGATTTTCCTTACTTTGGTTTTCTTTGAATTAAATTCAATCATCTTATCTTTTCTTATCTTTTGTAATGATCATCCTCTGATTGATTATTCGCTATTTATTGCTACATTATCCATATATAATATAATGGTTTCTCTATTCTCATTAGTACAGATTTCCTCCATGCACTTGTTAATGGATATTATAAAAGGTAAGTAAGATCAGATTCCTCACTCTTGTCTTAACCTCGAATTTGTTACGTTCAATGTTTCTCTTTTTATTGTGTTCATACTATTTTCGTACAAACTTTTTAACCATTCTTATAAATCTGATTGTACACTGTAATACTGGTCTCCTGTTGTTTTCCAGGATTTTCCCTAAAGTCCTTTCTTAAATCTATGAATACCAAATACTTTTATTTTCATTCCAAGATGATATTACAGGTGAAAACAAAATATG
>BOPN01012093.1:7500-12948 GCA_017312705.2 Penaeus japonicus | reverse complement strand
ACATACATGTAAATGAAGTCAGTAAGAACCACGCGGCGAACTATCAGAGCTGTCACCCCTTAAGGAAATAACACATAGACTTGTATCCCCCTCTAGAACCAAAGAAAAAATTATATATGACCCGGACATGTGAGATAATGAGACATCTGAAATTTATTAATGGTATATATATTTTCTCAGACGTTCCTGTTTCAAGTCCTTTTTAACATACAATGATGGTATATGAGATGAGATAGAATTATATTGATATTTGTTTTGTTTAGATACATTGGGAGGAAGCTCTAGCAGCATTGATGATGTGAAGAATTTTTCAATAATGATTAATCTTAATAATGATGACTTTTGATAATAATTATAATAGTGATTATATTCATGATAATGACTAAAACAATGATGATAATTACTATCATAGTTATATTGATAATGGTAATAATGATTAACATATTGGCGATACTCATATTACTTACAATAATGATAATAATGTTGAATACATGGATGACAATAATAATAAGAAGAAAAGAAAACATCAATAATAATGCTGATAATAATGATAATAATAATATTGATAAACATAATGATAATGATAAAAAACGAAAATAATGATAATAATGATGATGATAGTAATGATAGATAATATTCATAAACATAATGATTATGATAACAATGATAATAGTCATTATAATATAATAATTATGATAATGATATTCGTGAAGAAAAAAAAAGAGAAATTATAATAAAAAGATATTGATATTTGTTATGGAAATGATGACAATGGTAGTAATGGTTATCATGACAATATGATATTCATATAAATGATGATGATGATGATAATTATAATAACAATAATAATGATAGTAGTGATAGTAGTAGTAATGATAACAATAATAACTATAGTGATAATCATAATAGCAATAAAGATAATGATGATAATGATAATATCAATATCAATGATAAAAAAGATAATAATGAGATAACGATAATGATGATAATGGTAGTAATGATAATAATAATGATGATGATACCGTTGGTAATAGGGGTAATAACCATACGATTATTAAATATAATAAAAAAAGGTAAAAGCAAACATAATGATAGTAGTGACTATAATAATAAGAGTGATAATAATTATTATCATTATTATATATTATCATTTGTTTTAGTATCATCATCATTATCATCATCACTATAATTACCATTATTATTGTCATCAGTATCATAATAACCATTATCACATTTATGATCTTTATTGTTTTATTATCATTATCATCATTGCTATCATTATACTCATTATCATTATCATTAGTAGTAAAGTAGATGCGGTATTGTTATTATTGGAAATCATTACCCTTATCATCATTATCATCATTATCATTATCATTATCACTATCATTATTATCATTATTATTATCAATGTTATTGTTGTTGTTGCTATTACTATCATAATTATTATCATTGTTATTATAACTGTTATCATTATTATTATTATTACTATCATCATTATTATCATTATCATTATCACCATTATTATTATCATTATCATTATCTTTACCCTTATTATCATCATTCTTATTGTTATTATTATCTCCATCATCATTATTATCATCATTACTGTAGTCATATTTATCACAACTATTGATGTTAACATTATTTTTTATATATTATCATAATTGTTATTTTAATTATCATAATCTCTACTGTCATGACCATCATTATTATCATCCTTAATATTACCATCATTATTATCATCATCATTATCATTACTATTATCATCATTATCATTATTGTAATCGTTATTATCATTATCATTATTTGTATCATCATTACTATTACCATTGCTGTTATCATTATTATTGCCCTCATTATCATCATTCTATAGTCATCATTGTTATCATCATGATTGTCGTTATCATCATTAATATTGATATCATTAATTGATATCATTACCATTTTATCATCATAATTATTACTGTCATTATTGTTAATATTGCTATCATTATTATTTTTGTTAATATCATCATTGCTATTGTCATCATCATGATTATCATAACTACCATCATTATCATTCTTATTATCATTATTATCGATATTATCATTATTATTATTACTTCACTATTATCATTATTATTATTACTTCATTATTATTATCATTCATATCATTATCATTATCATTATTATTATCATTATTATTATTATCATCATCATCACCATAATCCTCATCATCATTGTCATTATTGATACTGTGATTACAATCTTTATTATCATTATCATAACTCTTATTATCATGCATATCACTGTTATCATGATTATCATTATTATCATTATAATCATTATCATTACCACTATTTTTGTTAATATCATTATCATTGTTATTATTATTATCTTTAGTATTGTTATCATCATCATTATTAATATCCTGAAATACCATTAATAACATCATTATTGTTGTTACTATTTTTGTTACGATTGTTTTTGTTTTTGATCGACATAACTGTTATCATAATTTTCATCGCTAGGACTATCATTATTATTGTTATTATTAGCATTATCATCACCATCGTCATCATCATAACTAGCGTCATAATCTTTAACATTATTTCTATCATATTCATCATAATCATTATAATCATGTGTATATGTGTGTGTATGTATATATGTGTGTATACATACATATATAAGTATATATATGTATATATATATGTATATATATATATATATATATATAGATAGATAGATAGATAGATAGATATGATTATATGAATTGTTAATGCTAATTCTAATGATGATAATAGTAAAAATAATGATAATAATAAATAAATAAATAAATAAATATATATATATATATATATATATATATATATATATATATATATATATATATATATATATACAATATATGTGTGTGTGTGTATGCGTGTGTATATGTAGATATATTTTATTTTCTGTATTTCTTTCCTCTTTTTTGCCGTGGAATGAACAGTCTTGTATCATTAAGTTCAAAGTGGAATGGGAAAGTTGAGGTAAATTACTGTTTTGAATGTACTCTTGCATTACATAAATGTTTCTTAGAGTCTATAGGATTGGCGATAATGAACTCATTGATTAAGAACTCTCTCTCTCTCTCTCTCTATGTATATATATATATATATATATATATATATATATAGAGAGAGAGAGAGAGAGAGAGAGAGAGAGAGAGAGAGAGAGAGAGAGAGAGAGAGAGAGAGAGAGAGAGAGAGAGAGAAAGAGAGTGAGAGAGAGAGAGGTATGTCTGTGTTTGTGTAGGTGTGTGTGTGTGTGTGTGTGTGTGTGTACGTGCACTTATATATGTCACCTATACGCTACAAAATACACCAGAGTACTATCGGAATTTTGTGGTTTAATGAGGCTCGTATCAAAAGCAGTGCACAACCTATGGAACCATCAAACGACTGCAGGAATTTAGTTTGTTATGAGAAAAACCCGATTTTTTAATCCTTAATAATCCACTATTTCCATCTCATTATCACTATTTCACGGCTTTTAACCCTTTAATATCCTAACTTTTGCAAATCGTAATTCATTTCTTTCCCTCTTAACGCAAAATGAAAAGGAATGTTCACTCCACAAACACCTCTCCAGAAGCACATTATTAATGGCGCCGTTTTCTTTCGGAAACTCATTTGAAATCAAAACACCGTCCATTTTCTATGACACTCGAAATGCGCTTGGTCTCTGAACGCCATCTGGGTCCTTTCAAAAAAATACAGGCTGGTTGTTCTTTTTTTTCTCTCTCTCTCTTAATTCTTCTTTAACCTCTTATCTCTTTCTTCTTCTTTCTCTGCTATGCCTATTCTTCATCGTATTCAAATTACTCCTTGAAATATCTTTCCCTTTTGACGTATGGGGGGCGGGGCAAGGGGGGGGGAGGTTAAGCGGGAAGGAGGAGAGCAGGGAGGAAGGGAGAGAGAGGGGGTACGTAGAGGGAGGAGGGGGTCACCTTGTGTCTAAGCCAAAAGAGGCGTAATTTCGTGAGGGAGGGGGGTGGTAGAGGGTAAATGGGAAGGGGAGAATGAGGGAGGGGGGAGGGTTGTCACATGAGTGTCTCGCAGCGTGCGGGTTCCCCCCTTGTCTCCGTCGGCGGCGCTCCAACCCCTTGGCATCAACGCCCGCCTTGCACCGCGGACCAATCGCCGCTCTCCGCAGCCACTCTCGCGCCCTGATTGGCTCTCAGTTGGCCTTTCGCGCGTCTGATAACCCCTCCTAACCTAATGGCCAGGACGCACGCGATTGGCCATTGCACAAGCCCACAAAGGATGTAGGAAAAGGGGGGGGAGGGGGAGGTCGAGCAGGAGGCGCTGGGACCTTTTGTCTGAAGGAATCCTGCTGCGCCTCGCCCTCCGCTGGACGAAAGGGTATTGTTGGGCCTTTGATGTGTTGTGGTGACGTGATGTCAGCGTCACCGTAACGTCCTCGTGACATTTCACCAACATACAAAACACTGTAGACTCATTTATTACGTACGATGATGGTGTGTGTCTCCCACGCAAAATAAAAATTATTGGTCGTGATTTCTCTCTCTCTCTCTATCTCTCTCTCTCTCTCTCTCTCTCTCTCTCTATCTATCTATCTATCTATCTCTATCTCTCTCTATCTCTCTCTCTCTCTCTCTCTCTCCCCCTCTCTCTCTCTCTCTCTCTCTCTCTCTCTCTCTCTCTCTCTCTCTCTCTCTCTCTCTCTCTCTCTCTCTCTCTCTCTCTCTCTCTCTTTCCCTCTCTCTTTTCCGAGAATTTAGGATATCCTGATTCTCCGGGCGAGTAATGGTGTCCCATTATTACGTCATAATAGGTGCATTAGCGGCAACGAGAGCACTTTTTTGTTATTATTGTTGTTGTTTTCATTTTCTACATTTTTTTTCTCACTGTCTTTGTTTCCTCTGGCGATATTTTACACCTCTAAGTGTCTATGTCTTACATAGCAAGGTTAGGAATACATTTTGAAACAATTCACATTTCATTCGGGTTTGTGACATTTGGTTTGTTCTTAATCAATGTTCAGTATCATTGTTGTTGATGTTGGTAGTGTGATTACCATTGTTATTATCATTATTATTGTTACTATCATTATCCTCATCATTACCATTATTATCTTTATCATTATTATCATCCTTACTATTTCACTTATTGCTATTATTATTATCATTGTTATTACTGTTTTTATCATTATTATTTTATTATTATCATTATTGTCATTATATCTATTATTTTATAATTAACATCATCATTACTATTATTATTATTGGTATCATCATTATTGCTATCATTATTATTATCATTTTCGTTATCATTATCAGTATTTTTATCATTACCTTTATCCTCATTGTTATAATTATTATCATTTTTATAATCATTATCATTATAATTATCATCAGTATTGCTATCATTATTATCATCCTCGTTATTATTATCATCA
>BOPN01012092.1:0-5000 GCA_017312705.2 Penaeus japonicus | reverse complement strand
CATATATATATATATATATATATATATATATATATATATATATATATATATATATATATATATATATATATATATATATATATATATATATATATATATATATTATATATATATATATATATATATATATATATATATATATATATATATATATATATATATATATATATATATATATATATATATATATATATATATTATATATATATATATATATATATATATATATATATATATATATATATATATATATATATATATTATATATATATATATATATATATATATATATATATATATATACATATATATATATATATATATATATATATATATATATATATATATATATATATATATATATATATATGTGTGTGTGTGTGTGTGTGTGTGTGTGTGTGTGTGTGTGTGTGTATATATGTGTGTGTATATATATACACACACACACACACACACACACACACACATACATACACACACACACGCGCGCGCACATACACACACACACACACACACACACACACACACACACACACACACACACACACACACACACACACACACACATACACATATACTCACACACACACACACACACACACACACATATATATATATATATATATATATATATATATACATACATATATATATATATATATATATATATATATATATATATATATATATGTATGTATATATATATATATATATATATATATATATATATATATATATATATATATATATATATGTATATATATATATATATATATATATATATATATATATATATATATATATATATATATATATATATATGTGTGTGTGTGTGTGTGTGTGTGTGTGTGTGTGTGTGTGTGTGGATGTAGCCTACGAGAGGGTGATAGCTTGAAAGCTCCTATATACGGAGAAAATTAAAGTTTGCCAATTAAAGAATTTTTTAGTTGCATCGGTAGCTATGAGTATGAGGATGCCAATTATTGTCAATAATTGTAATTAGGGCAGAATTTGAAATTGCTGTTTGCCCAATAATTAGGTTGAAATATTATGGTATGCATTGCCAGGCGCTCGATGATATGGTCGAACTCAATCCCGAGCGAACCCGAGCCTGCGAATCTATGCCCGACGATTGACTCGGTCCCGGCTCCTTCTCGGCCGGGAATACCCCGGGGTGCTTGTTATTCCTCCGTCGAGACTCTCTTCCAGTGTCCTCCTTCTGTTACTCAGCTAATATACTGAAGTACTGTGGTGCCCTGCGTCTCATTTTTTTGTTAGTTGTTTGCGATACCCTCTCTCTCTCTCTCTCTCTCTCTCTCTCTCTCTCTCTCTCTCTCTCTCTCTCTCTCTCTCTCTCTCTCTCTCTCTCTCTCTCTCCCCCCCCCTCTCGCGGTACAAGTAAACAAGCAAATGACTTGCCGACTTTCATATCAACACCAGAGGGTAAACCACTCCTGCGATAAGACACATTATGTTTCCATGAATGTGCTGTCACAAATGTTTTATGGACTGTTTCCAAATGAAAAACACAATCTGTATGTAATAGGCGACAACTAACATCCTTGACCCCCCTCCCCATCCCCCCCCCCTCTCTCTCTCTCTCTCTCTCTCTCTCTCTCTCTCTCTCTCTCTCTCTCTCTCTCTCTTTCTCTCTCTCTCTCTCCCCCCCCTCTCTCTCTCTCTCTCTCCCTCTCTCACAGATTTACCATATGCGTGCAGCTCCATCTGAGTTGCGTAAATCATAAGGTTTTGAAAGTGCTAATACATTTACTGTTAAAGTGTTTTTCGAAAGATGAACATATTGTTCATACGATAATTTTATTCAGTTTAAAATAATCTCGAAACAAGAGAGATAAATTTACACCACCACCTATTTCGTAAAGATTGAGTTTATCATTTGGGATCAATTCATAAAACCTTTTTTTTTTTTATAGTATATTCAGGGAAACGAAGAAGGTAGAGAACTGAGTGCGTCTTATCACAGAACCGGTTTACTTCGGTGTTGATATGGAAGTAGGTAAGTCATTTGCCTTTCCCTTTGTATTCATCTTTCTCTAAGATTGATTATTTCTTGGAATTTTGTTCAATTCAGTGGAAAATAGAGTACGCGGTAAAACACAGAAACATATAGAAAATATGGTGTTACATAAGTACGTTTGATATTTGTAGTCTAATTCTTCCGTATGTGAGCATGTGGGAAACAGAGTCGAGTCTATTCATGATATCCCCATTCTCTTTTTAGTGAAGCAGCAGAGAGAGAGAGAGGAATTATCATTCTGATACTAGTAATAAGGAGAATAATGATAATCATAATTATGATAATCATAATAATAATCATCATAATAATCATAATGATAATGATATTATCATTATTTTCAACATCATCATCATCATTATTATTACTATTAAAACCGTCATTATCATTCTTATTATCTATATCATTATTACCATCAATTTTCATTATTTTTATTGTTGTCGTGATAATTATTATGATTGTGAATCATTCATTATTCTCGTTATTATCATGGTCACCATATTTTTGTTATAATATTTATTATTATCATTATCATGATTATTGTCATCATTATCATGATTATTGTCATCAATATCATTAATATCATCATTATGCATAATATCATATTACTACTAGTATTACCATCATCGGATCAGTTGAGGTCATGCAAAGAAGGTTGCTTGACCTCGATTTGTTGATGTCAGTCCAGCCGCAAATATCCAAATATCCCTTCGAACTCATCATGCCCTTATATGTCTATATTCGTGTCTCTTTTTTCATAATATTGATTTCTAGTTACTGAAGCAATATTGATTTCAAACACTTTTCAACACGCGTTGTTGATTATCTTGCAAGTTTCATGCCCCTCCCGAGTTTTGAAACGGGAGGGGCATTGCCTGTCTTGTAAATTTTCGGAGAGGGAAACGTTCGTAAAATAAAGAGATGGGAATACCTACCTTACACGAACTCGTCCAGGTACTAAGAGTAAGCAGGGGAAGATATACAAAGACACCTACGCAGAAATCATATTGTCTATATATTTCTGTGTTCTTACATATTGCACAAGCAATAAATTCACCTGGCTGAAAAAATACGAAGCTTAGAAGATAACGAATACACAGATAAAACGACGGAAATTCAATCCCGCGGTACAAGTAAACAAGCAAATAACTTGCCGACTTTCATACCAACACCAAAGGGTAAACCACTTCTGCGATAAGACACACTATATTCTCTACCTTCTTCGTTTCCATGAATGTGCTGTCCCAAAATGTTTTATGGACTGTTTCCTAATGAAAAACACAATCTGTATGTAATTCATCTCTTTTGTTACATGTTATTTTTCTATTGAATTAAGATTTCTCTATATGAGCAATACTATTATTTTTGTGAAACGCATTAACACTAAATGTGATGGCCTTTTCAAATACTTGTGAGCTATGTATCTTATATAAGGCTGCTTATAGTAAATCGTGGGAACTTCAGTCACATCAACACGAGTCCAGCAGTGCAACTTGTCAACAACCCAATGACCCGGTACGAGTATCTTACGGCTAGGGCCGTAAGATACTCGTACACAGGGAATGAATATCATGAGAGCAACAGCGATCGTTTGTCATGCACTGAATTAAAATATTTTTAACATGAATGAAACAAACAAACAAACAAAAAAATGTTTATAGAAGGATCATAAGAAATATTGATGCGGAAAATAAAAACATAGAGTCATTCAAGCAAGCACATGAAGAGAAGGAATCAAGTCAAGGAGTGAGGAGACTCCATGCCAGCACTAATATTTCATATAAAGATAAATGCTATTATAGATCGATTACAGAAAATATAAGTAAGCTTGAATAATATAGCGATGGATTATTATTGAATGCAAAAAGTCTCACGAGTGGCAACTAACATCCTTGACCCCCCCTCTCTCTCTCTCTCTCTCTCTCTCTCTCTCTCTCTCTCTCTCTCTCTCTCTCTCTCTCTCTCTCTCTCTCTCTCTCTCTCTCTCTTTCGGGAACGTAGGTATTCGCAAGGAGGCACACTTATAAGGCTACGCACGTTTCTTATACAGTACTGTTGTACCGTAACTATATAGATTTACGAAAAAGTGTATTGCTGCCACATTTTCGGTGTTAACTGGAATATATGTAGTATGTGTAAAGTGTACATCTCCACAGTGACCAATTAATAAAATATGACACCGGTATGAATGGGAAAGGACAAAGAAAAAACAAAAACAAAAACATAATTGGTTTAACCGTAGTCTGCGCCAAAAAAAATGAAAGTTAATTCTGGTCAAGGATACTATAAAACTACACATATATTATCCAATGTAGCCTCTCGCACAACACTTGAATAATTTCATTCCTCACAAAAAATAACCGAGAAAAATAAGGGCAATACCTCTCTAATTGATCATATTTAGTCATTTCATTTTTTGATATCTATACTTTTATTCATACGATATATATACAGACATAACCCATAAGAACATCCCTTTCTCTTAAAAACGATCAACACATTTCACAGAATTTAAGTACAGCATACACACAAAGATGATATAAATAAAAAACTTTAAATCCTCTGCTAAAAAACTAGTTCAGCTATCCGCTTGCTGTGTGATATATTTAAATGTGGCTGGAAAGGTCCGTAGAATTCTAAAAACAGGTGAATGTTTTTAATTAATTGGGACGGTGCACTATTTATGTAGCTAAAGTAAACACACACATAAAAATGATATTTAAAATATTCATAGCTATTAACAAAACTTGTTCCTTGAAGTACTGAAATGTAGTTTATAAAAGCGTTCTAATTGATCGAAATTATTCACAATATATGAAATGCTCCAAAATATACAAAGATGATGTTTTTAAAACTTTGCTTATACATAATTAAAGGAGTTATATGTATATATGTACATATATGTACATGTGTATATATGTATATATGTATATATGTATATATGTATATATGTATATATATATAT
>BOPN01012091.1:10000-12958 GCA_017312705.2 Penaeus japonicus | reverse complement strand
AAAAAAAAATAAATAAAAAAAAAAAAAAAAAAAAAAAAAAAAAAATCTTAAACATGTGGCTATGTCAATTAGAACCTCTGAACATAACCGTCCTTCTCTGCTATGAACTAACTACTCCCTTTCGGGAAAAGATCCAGACACTCACACTCATTTCAAAATAATGTCCACTTCATCTAACAACTACTAACAACAAGCCTAACAACTAGTTTGCAGCCACCCAACTTTTTAGTATATAATATTGTGACCTTTAACTACCCTTTCACATATCAGGATTTGCTTTTAGGCTGTTTCGTTGTTATTCAGCCTTTATGTATTTACGTTATTCTTATTTGATTTTCTCTTATTAATTTATTACATTTATATTAAAACCTTTTTGAACCAAAATCCCATAATAAACAGTTTCCAATAGCTTCTATTTTTTGTTCTTTTTGTAGCTCTGATGATGAAGACCGGAGACTTCGAAAGATATTCTGCTCAGCTCTGGATATTTTGTTCATCTTACGACTGCTCTTCACTCGAGGCAAGTCTATATCTGATGTTATGAGATGACTTCATTGCGGAGAATATAGACAAAATAGGTGTAAATGATACGTTTGGTATTATTACATCCTCAGAATACTATGTTATTTTGAGGATGCAATAATACAAAGCGTGTTTATAACATCTCTTATATCTCTTATTCAGTCTCATTTACACTTGAAGCTATACACACACACACACATATATATATATATATATATGTGTGTGTGTGTGTGTGTGTGTGTGTGTGTGTGTGTGTATGTATATATATATATATATATATATATATATATGTATATATATATATGTATACATATATATGTATATGTATATATATGTATATATATAAATGTACATATATACATACATGCATAAAGGCACGCACGCACATACACACACACACACACACACATATATATCTTTCTCTCATCTATCTATTTCTCTCTCTCTCTCTCTCTCTCTCTCTCTCTCTCTCTCTATATATATATATATATATATATATATATATATATATATGTATATACATATATATATATATATATATATATATACATATATATATATATATATATATATATATATATATATATCCCTCCCTCTGTCTATCCATTTCTCTCTCTCTCTCTCTCTCTCTCTCTCTCTCTCTCTCTCTCTCTCTCTCTATATATATATATATATATATATATATATATATATATATATATATATATATATATATATATATATATATATATAATATGTATATGTATATATATATATATATATATATATATATATATATATATATATATATATATATATATAATATGTATATGTATATATATATATATATATATATATATATATATATATATATATATATATATATATATATATATATATATATATATAAATCTTCCGGAATCTATCTATCCATCGCGTTAGATATCCTGACATGCTCACAGGCTGATTGCATGATGATAAAGCCTTGCACAGACACATTGTTTTCCTTGGTTAAGCATACAGGAAGTCGTGCAGAGAGGAAAAGCTGCCATGCACTGTGCGGAAAATTGCAAACGCACTTGGTATACTGGTGTGTTATGCAACAGGCGTTGTAAGCGATGAGGAGGAGAAAGTGATGATGGTGAGAATGAGAGGAGGGAGGAAGGAGATATTGATAACAATGATAGTGATGATAACATTAATGACAATGATGATAACAGCGTGTGTGTGTGTGAAAAAAAAAAAATATATATATATACATATATATATATATATATATATATATATATATATATATATATATATATATATACATATATGTGTGCGTGTGTATGTGTGTGTATGTATATATGTATATATATATATAATTATACATATAATTATATATATATATATACATACACACACACAGACACACACACACACACACACACACACACACACACACACACACACATATATATATATATATATATATATATATATATATATATATATATAAACACACAATGTACATATATATAAAAACAAACTTACCCCCTCTTCCTCCAATCACACACACACACACACACATCTCTCTCCCTGCCTCTCAGTCGAATGAAATCCATAGTCTTTTCATCTGAAACTGATTTTTATTTCTTTCATGTCTATCTCGACTTCCCATGAAACCCATTTTCATCTCCCAGTAATTAACTAATCCCTTAAGCTTCTGTGCCAGTCAACTTTATATTGATTCTGTCTCAAAGCTTACTCGAACTGGACCTCCTCCTATCATGATAGATTTTCTTATTTCATGTTCCTTCTATTCATCGTATGATTTCGTCTCTTATTGCATGTTGCTCTTTCTAACTATGGTAAAATTTCGTCTCTTGTTGCATGTTGTTCCTTCTAATTATCGTAAGATTTCGTCTCTTATTGCATGTTGTTCCTTTTAACTATCGTAAGATTTCGTCTCTTATTGCATGTTGTTCCTTTTGATTATCGTATGATTTCGTTTCTTATTGCATGTTGTCCCTTCTAATTATCGTAAGGTTTCGTCTCTTGTTGCATGTTGTTCCTTCTAATTATCGTATGATTTCGTCTCTTATTGCATGTTGCTTCTTCTAACTATCGTATGATTTTGTCTCTTGTTGCATGTTGCTTCTTCTAATTATCGTATGATTTTGTCTCTTGTTGCATGTTGTTCCGTCTAATTATCGTATGATTTTGTCTCTTATTGCATGTTGCTTCTTCTAATTATCGTATGATTTTGTCTCTTGTTGCATGTTGTTCCTTCTAATTATCGTAAGATTCCGTCTCTTATTGCATGTTGCTCCTTCTATTCATCGTATGATTTCGTCTCTTATTGCATGTTGTTCCGTATAACTATCGTATGATTTTGTCTGTTATTGCATGTTGTTCCTTCTAACTATCGTATGATTTCGTCTCTTGTTGCATGTTGTTCCGTCTAATTATCGT
>BOPN01012091.1:0-2500 GCA_017312705.2 Penaeus japonicus | reverse complement strand
CAACGGTAGTTATCTTAGCATGAAAACTTGCAAGCAATGCAGAGGACGCTTCTTTCGTCCTGCAGTTTTTTAGGAAATCTTGAATTTCCTTCGTAATCAGAGCATTCTTTCGGTCGATTGTCGTGACAACAACTTTGGTTACGTTGATTTTTTCTTTCTTTCTTTCTTTCTTTCTTTTTTTTCTTTTTCTTTAATCATAGACAACAGTGTTGATCCAGTTTTCTGAAAACTTAACTTCGGGACGACGCTTTCAGAAACACCTTCTGACAAATGACATGCAAGTCACAATGATTGACTATATATAAGCCCTGCATCAGGCCATGGTTTTCGATGTATATGGTGCAACAGCGGTGGTCGCATATCCAAAGAACAATACAGTCAATAGCCACATAGTCAATTTAGTACAATCGTCAATTTGTACAATACAGTCGATAGCCACATAGGTCGCAGGAGGGCGTTGAAATAAAACAGCAGCAGTCGATTTAGTGTAGGACACCATAATTCAGCAAGTTACATTTTCCCTTTTGTGTATATATATACATACATACATACATACATACATATGTATATATATATGTATATATAAATAAATGTATATATATATATATATATATATATAAATATATATATATGTATACATATATATCTATATTCATCATCATCATCAGCCCGAATCATTCCACTGCAGGACGTAGGCCTCTCTCAATATTTTCCAGTCATTCCGGTCTTGTGTCCTCTGATTCCAGTTTACTCCTACAAAGTTCGCTATTTCATCCCGCCATCTGGTCGTTGGTCTTGCCCTGGGTCTC
The DNA here is from genome assembly GCA_017312705.2 of Penaeus japonicus. Taxonomy (NCBI): domain Eukaryota; kingdom Metazoa; phylum Arthropoda; class Malacostraca; order Decapoda; family Penaeidae; genus Penaeus; species Penaeus japonicus. Next base: position 1,691 of record BOPN01012091.1, on the reverse strand, counting down.
TTTGTGTCGTGTATTACCCATTCTGTTGTTTTTCTTTATGATGCTTTTGAGTATATCCTCTACTTTTGTTTGTTGCCTGATCCATGTGGCTCTTTTCTTGTCTCTTAAGCTAACTCCTAGCATAAGCCTTTCCATTCCTCTTTGGGCGCTTACTAATTTCCTCTCGAGTGCCTTGGTCGTAGTCCATGTCTCTGATCCATATGTCATGACGGGGAGGACACATTGGTCAAAAATCTTTCTCTTTAGACATAGTGGCAGACGACCTCGTAATATATTACTATGTGTACCGAAGGCACTCCAACCTAGCCTGATTTGTCGTTTTATCTCGGCATCGCATGAAGTGCTCGTCTTGATGAGTTGCCCTAGGTATACATACTCGTTCACTGCTTCTAGTATCTCGCCCTGTATTTGTATTTGCTTAACTGGGGTTCGACTATTGAACATGACTTTAGTCTTTTTCATGTTCATTTTAAGGCCAATCTTGAGACTTTCCCCATTTGAATCGCTTATTAATTGTTGTAATTTATCTTCTGACTCGCCGAAAAGAACAATGTCATCTGCAAATCTTAAATTGCTTAAGTGTTCATTCCCTATTTTAATCCCTCTCTCCTTCCAATCTAACTTCTTGAATACTTCCTCCAAGCAAGCTGTAAATAGCTTCGGTGAGATGGTGTCACCCTGCCTAACACCCTTTTTTATTGGTATTTTATTAGTTTCTGCGTGGATTTTGATGGTCGCTGTACCATCTCTATATATATCCTCTAATAATCTGCAATATATTTCCTCTACTCCTTGTTTACGAATTGCATCTAGTACTGCAGATATCTGTACCGAATTGTGATTTTTGTGAACAGTTTATAGATTACTGAAAGGAGGCTTATAGGTCGGTAATTCTTTAAGTCTTTTGTGTCACCCTTTTTATGTATCAAAATTATCATTGCGTTTTTCCAGGCCTTCGGGGTTTTACCGACGCTTAGGCATCTGTTATAAAGACTGGCCAGTTTTACTGCCGCAATCTCTCCTGCATCTTGGATAAGATCTACTCTAATACCGTCTTCTCCTGGTGCTTTTCCTCTTTTCATGCTTTTTAGTGCTCTATTTACTGCCTCTACCGTGATGTTTGGAACATCTCCAATTGTTGTGTTTGTCTCCGTATGTGGTTGATCGTTTGAGTGGTATAAGTCGAGATAAAAGTCCTCTATTACTTTGATAATTTCATTTTTATTGTATGTCACCTCTCCGTTGGGTTTCTTTACTGCATACATTTGGCTTTTCCTTATATATATATATGTATATATATACACACACACACACATGTGTGTGTATATATACTTGTATGTATTTGCTTAATTATATACCTATCCAAGTGTGTGTGGTTGAGTGTGTTTGTGTGTGAGTGTCTCATTGTAAGTGGGTTTGTGTCTGTGTGCACTAATAAAAAAAAAAAAAAAAATGAAAGTAAAATTGCCAGGAATTTAACCCTCTACACGTGCATGATTATTCTTTCGTATTTAATTCAAACTTAAAGAAAAAAATCTGTCTCCCTGAGCAGGTAATTCACTCTGAGTGAAGCCATAGCCCAGCATTGCGGCGGTAGCATTAGTCTTTGCAACGCGACTGAAAAGGGCGTTGGAAAAGAGTGTGGAGGAATTTCTTTGAAGTTATTTACGGTTTCTAAATAATGGTCGGTG
>BOPN01012090.1:10000-12962 GCA_017312705.2 Penaeus japonicus | reverse complement strand
TATATATACAGACATATAAACAAAACAACGAAGCGTACAAGACAATTTTTTTTCATACATACCACTCTGATAAATTGCAATACGTACTTTTAAAAACGATGTACAGGAAAAATGTTCTAACTGCCAAGCTTACTTTATATAATCTTAGACGAATAACTCAAAAAAAAAAAAAAAAAAAAAATGATAGTCCACGTATATTATACATAATTAGTAGAGCAGTGCAGTTAATACATATGCAAATATCAAATATTCCTAAGCCACATTTTCCCTGCTCATTTGCGACTTTCTGGCTATTTTTTTAGGGCTTTACTCGATTTCATGCAACGCTGGGAGTAGAGCTTTCAACATGGTAATGCAATGTGAATCCGATAATGGGTTATTGCACAAAACTACCTGCAATGGTGAACTTCATCCTAAAACCCTTTTCGTATTACTCTTTTTTATGCTCTTGTTATAAACTATTTTTAAATCCAAAATTATTTTTAGGGGAGAAAAAAAAATCTGATAATGTAAAGACTTTTTGAATATTTTGATATTTGAAATTTATATATTGCTTAATTATGAAGCAAAAGAGAGTAGTCGTTTTCCTTATTCTATTTTTCGACACGACAACGTATAGATTTACGAAAGAAATATACTGTTTCTTTAATGGCTTCTGACCACTCCGTGAGAAAGAGAGGCGGAGGAAGAGAAAGAGAGGATAGATGGTGAGAGATTGAGAGAGTGTGAGAGAGAGAAAGAGAGAGAGAGAGGGGGGGGAGAAAGAATGAAAAGAAATAGAAAGAGAGAGAGAAAGAGAGGTATAGAAAGGGAAGGCGAGAAAGAGAGTGAGAGAGAGAGGGATAGGGCGGGATATATATATATATATATATATATATATATATATATATATATATATATATATATATATATATATATATATATATATATATATATATATATATATATATATATATATATATATATATATATATAGAGAGAGAGAGAGAGAGAGAGAGAGAGAAAGTTAGACAGAAAGAGAGAGAGAAAGAGAACGAGAGATAAAAGAATAACAAGCAACAAAAATAATGCAGATAATCAAGCCTAGGAAGGGAAATACGATGGACGTCATACAGGTAAGATGAACAGATAGCAAAGTTAACACAGAAAAAACCCTGAAAGTTCTTTATAAAACAAGACCCAAGTTGAAAACAATCGTGTAACTCTTTGAACAAATTTCCCATCACAGTTTGAAGGGTAGTGAGAGCTGGACCATTTTTTTTTTTTTTTTTTTTCAAGCTGGTTGTTTTTTTTGACATCATAAAGAACTTGATTTCTTTTCCTGTTTTAAAAGAGAGAGGGCACAATCTTAAGATAAAAATCGTCATGACCTAAGTGAAATTCCCTTCCTCCACTTTATACTTAATACCCAAGGATCCACGATCAAACATCTACCTAACTCCATGTCATATATAAAATGACCTGTGCAACATCATAAACAGAACCACACGTGAACATTTTCCTCAATGCAGCATACGTTCTGTCGGGGATGAGTGTTAACGCCATAAGGACCCGCAGTTCGCATTCTCTTTGATATTTTATCGGGTATTGAAGTGGCTCCTCCTGTGCAGGGGAAGTGGCTGAGGCGTCAGGATATACCGGGATTTATATCCACGTCGATGTCTCTTATGGAATATATTTTGTGTTTCGATGTCTTGTGTGGCTCAGGGGGATTGTTCAAGAACGAAGCGAGAAGGGAAAACTAGGTGAAGAATAAAAAGAAAGATCAAAGAATGATCATTTGTGTTGCGATATCAAGGGATTTATAAAGAAAAGTTTCGTTACTATTCAGTTATTTAGTTCCCTACTAACCTGCCATCATTTCAGCTCGGGAACAATATGTCACACAAATTGTTCAGCTCCAAATGCCGTTGATGTGAGCGAATACAAAATTACAGTGGCACAGAAACAATATAAAACTAACAGATAAAATACTTCATACATCATCATGAACATTAACAAGAACAAAACTATAGAGGAAATCTATCCCACAAATTAAGAGCTGTAACCACATGTAGTTAGCATGACTGAGAACGAGATATGAATTGCAAAAGCGGGTGGTTACGTTGTTCTGTCGCTTTCAATTCAAACAAAATATTTAGCCTCATATTCAGAATAAACAGAAAAAGACGTTTGCCATCACTGACTGAAGCTATTGACGTAGGGGATATTGAAGATGATAGAATGAATACAAAGAAAAAATAGCACAAAATTTAAACTTAGTACATGAAAATGGTAATCATAATAGAAGACTCTTTTCTCTGTCTCAGATTGTTTTGGCTCCATAGGTGAGTCTTCGGTTGCATTGTAGAATGTTTACTATTATAAAATGCTGTTTTCGGAACACGTAAATGCGCACGTGTGTTTGTTTGTGTGGATATTTTGATAGCATTAGTGGAAATCTATATCTTTAAAAAGCAAAGCAAAATAAAGATCTTTTCAAAATTTGTCATGATTATTTCCACAATTAGTTGCCTTGCGTTAACAGAGTATTTGCATGTATACATATCAGTCCTGCTAGAAAAGGAACTGATTCCACGCACTAAGGTTAAGTTATTCATTTAGCCCTTTCATTCATACAGTGAATATGAGATATCTTAGAGGAGTAACTTTTTCTCTCAGTCTCTCTCTCTCGCTCTCTCTCGCTCTCTCTCTCTCTCTCTCTCTCTCTCTCTCTCTCTCTCTCTCTCTCTCTCTCTCTCTCTCTCTCTCTCTCTCTCTCTCTCTCTCTCTCTCCCTCTCTGCCATACACATGTAACTACACTTGTACTCATTGAATCTTACTGAATTTAAATTTTCATTGATATCACAATCTCGTAAATTCCGAAAGGTTTCCCCTTTAAAGGTCTTTGAAATTCTGGAAGCGATGAATAAATTCACTGGTAAAGCTTTTTAACTAACGTGAGTCTTTAAATATACATTC
>BOPN01012089.1:0-12965 GCA_017312705.2 Penaeus japonicus | reverse complement strand
GAAAAGCCATTCTGTCTTATTCTTAAAAGTACTTAAAGAAATCACTCCATACAATAACATCTTGACAAGCACCCTAGTCAAGTTTTAACAAAAAGACTACTCATGTTCTAAACATGTTCACACACAAAAAAGGGATATGCATTTTTTAAAGCAAATATATACAAGTATGGCACACAGTCTTTGTTTAAATAAAGTACAGATACTTTATGGGCACATAAGATATATCCAATAGAGTTTAAATGTATACTTTATACATCATTAAAATTTTCCTATTTTTCCCCTCCCACTCTCTTTCTCCCTTTCTGTCTGTGTATTTTTATTTTATGTATATATAGTTATATATGTTTATGATTGTGTGTGTATATTGTATGAATATATAGATTGTATGTATACATAGTAATATATGTATTTTGATATTTACATATATATATATATATATATATATATGTATATATATATATATATATATATATATATATATATACTATATACTATATATATTATAATAATAGAATAATAAGAACAACAAAAACAATATTACTATGATACTATAAATTGTTATAATAATAAAAGCAATTCTAATAATTGTAACAAGGAGAAGAATTATACTAATACGATAATTATGATAATAACTATGATGATGTTATTTACAGTGTCAGTAGTAATCATAAAGATAATGAAAGCAGTTATACCTAAGCGCAGAACAATATGAAAACTTGGAATCTGAAAGAAAATGAGCACAAAGCTATGCCATCTACCGGTAAGTAAAATTCGTATTTTACATTTCAAACTAAAGCACAATGAGAGAAATGGTATTACTGAAATCATATCTACATATGTAATGCACTTTAACATGTGATGACCATTCGTGTGATACAGAATGTGTCAAAAGACCATACTAAAACCTATATCCTGTGTTGAGTATCTTTCCCTGTATGTTTGTGTCACTGCTTAAGAAGTAATGACTGGATGGTCTAGCCAAGCATGGGCAGTTACACACTCCACCTGAACTCAGGAAAATTAAGTGGTATCTTCTGGGGATATATAGAAGGTGCTTTGGTGTGGTTTTATCGTAAACCTTGGCGGGTTTAATTAATTTTATTGGATACCCATGTTAAGTTTTGTATAAAGTTGTCAAATTGCACACTTAACGCTTTAAAACTAAAGATAAATGCAGTAATGGTATTGTTGAACGTATAATTAAGAATAAGTATGAGCATTGTTTCAATTTAATACACAAAATTGAAGTATTTGATTTAATGTAAACTGATTTCCAATTTAGGCTCATAGAACGGTAAAGTATTAACTATGTAATACAAGCCGCGAGTTAATACATAATTACTATAGTTATCTAAATTTCAACTAATCTCCCAAATTTCCAAGGTCCCAAGTCTTGAGTATAATAACCTGTACTTGAATGCTAATACAGAATTCTTAAACATTTAAATGTTTTGAACAGTAATAATCTGTTTTACCAGACTTCAGACGACCGCAAGACCAGCGGTGTCGGTCCACGATGCTCTGTACCATAGTGTTGGTGCTGACCCTCTTGTGGGGAAACGCTAATGGGTTGCCCGAGATGCCGTCCATGGGTGACCTGGTATGTTTAAATATCGGATTTTGTATGATTATGACTGCTGGATAATTCATTTAATATTGACTGGATGCAATATCCGACAGATGGATGCTGTAGGCGAAAGAGAATTTAGATCACTACGTGACTTGAACGAGTATGCAGACAGCCTTCTTGACCTTGCAAATCTTCATATGGCCAAGGCTTTCTCGGCTGAGACACGGCGATATAAAAGGGGTATGAGATATGAGTTTAGACTTTAGAATGTTGAATTAACTTTTATTTCTTTTTCTAATTTGTGATTAATTTCAGCTCTTGACACGTCTACGGTCATGGTGAGTGGTGTTGCTGCATCGCCATACACGTTTATTATGGCCGACGTAACTAAATTTGATACGACGAACTTTACTGGAGTATCGCAATTATTTACCTTCAACTACCAAGACAAGGAGTATTGGGTGTTGCGTTATAATGGGTAAACAATTTGTTGATTTAGTTGCAGTGATCTACACTTAATAATCATGACTTAACATTTGACTATTGCATTGAGTCTTATAAAAAAAAATTTCTCCAGCCTTCCGACCTATGCCGTAATCGAAGTAGACCTAACACTGAGTCGGATCAGACTTGTAGGGAAGTTTGAAGTGCCCCAAGAATTCAGCGTTTTGGGGGAAAGTGCAGTAAGTTGGCTTAAAAGTATCTAATTTGTACATTAGTGTAAATTATGAATGCCATAATGCTGATGCTGACATTAAAGCATCTTGAAGTAATTTAATTACTTCAATATGGCTATGTACAAGTATTAGTATAAATACTAGACTGGTGATAATCTTTAACAGGCCTACATAATGGATGGAAAACTCTGGATGGCAGTATCGGTTGCCAACTCCAACTTGGTAGCTACCGTTGCAATGGACCTTATTACAGCACAGTTCGAGACTCTTCAAATTCTCGAAGCAAATGGTGTTGTTGGAGGAATGCACCTATTTGAGGAAGGTGGTGACTTGCACTTGGTAATCGGTATTGCAAAATCAATGCCAAATCTCCGGTGCAATCCTGAATCTAGGTAAATGTATTACAACTTGTACTGTATGTCTTTTTATACATGCAATTTTTTTTTTAAAACCACTTTTTTTTTATCCTCCAGCATTTACAAATTACTCGGTGGCTACTTTGATAAGCAGGAGAAACTGCTCTTTAGAGCTAGTAATGTGACTGCCATAACTGGCTTTGGCTACAAAGGCAACTACTACCTGATCTTTGGGATGAGAGATTTCGTAAGTTAACGAGTTGCTGAAGGAAGCATTGTAAATCCTGTATTCCACATTGATAATGGAATAATTATAATAATGGTGTACCTTGCAGGAAGGTTCCCACGTCTACAAGTTCAGTAAACAGCAGAATACACTTAAATTGCATCAAGTTGTCCCAGAACTGGATGTCGGTAAAATCCTTTATTTTCATGAGCAGCAGGAGGGTAAAAATTACATTATTATGAATAATGGTGCCGAGATAAAACTATACAGATTGGCAGGTAAGTTACAACTTCCCCCCCCCCTCCCCCCACTAACCTTGCAAACGTCACTCCACTGATGTCTTGTTCTCATCCACTAGGCGAGCAACTACTTCCTTGGCAGAGTTTGGATACCAGTAACATGGTGGCACTTATTACCAGCATCCAGACTTTCACTTTGCCATCATTTGAATCCATCATAATGGTTGCCGATGGTGTAAGTAACTTTTGTTTTTCTTTGAGGCGTGGGGGGGGGGGGGGACAAGATTTTTATACTACCTGAATGTGTCTTTATTATCATTTACAGGGCAGTGTAACTTTTTACACGGATGATTTGTATGCCCACTTCCAATCTGGCTTCGTTTTGCAAACTAATTGCAATGCCATATATCATCTTACCATGGCACAAGTGGGAGGTGATTATGTGATTGCATATATCTGTATGGACTCTTCGGGAATAAGTTTGGTGTATCGACAAGTGTTTATGAATGAAATAAATCTAGGTAAGTAATGGAGTTCCATTAAACGGCCGGAATATTATTCGGTATGTTTAAACATAATAGGTTAAAAAGTTAATTTAAATTTGCAAATGTCCATTTTTAGTGTAAAGACTACAGCATGCCATGCATTGCTAATAACGACAAATGGCCTAGTTGCAAGAGACACATCTTTAATAGGATATGCATAATTTTCCTCTTGCAGTTGAGCCAAAGGACAAGAGTGACATCCTCCACGAACTACTAAATGACTTGAAGAGTGACCTTGATGCTAGAAAACCAACTATATCACTACTTCAAGACGCCATAACAAATGAAATAGTGTTAACAAATGATGTGTCGCAGGTTAGTGTGGATGTAATGCTGTGGTAGGTAAGTTCTTTATTATAAAGAGATTTTGCCAAATCTCTTATCTTGCATTCCAGACATGGCTTGCAAATCAACACTTCACAGCAGGCTTGGTTGTCAACGGCACAACGGATATTCTCCAGACCATAAATATAAAGGGTGACGGTACAGCTGTGCCACACGAGGAAACCTTTGAAGAGTTTTATGCTAAAACTGATGCCTTTGAGGCAAGTGGAGATCTATTTGTTAATCCTCTGCTCTGAATCGGCATTAAGTTTGTGTATATATAATTTTTTTTTTTACTTACAGAAAGCGGTGTTTACAATTAATCCTACACTGGATGATGTCCTGTACTACTCCACACCCCAAGTCCTCAATGGAGCCATCAGTGCCTCTAATCTCACTGCAGACAAGTTTGAATCCAATAGCACACAAATAACTAGGGTAAGTAGGGTGAGGGAGTAGAATTAAAGCATGGATTAATTGTAGCAAATAAAAGGGAATGCCCTCTCATAAACCCCACTTCAATGAATGAATAGTTGAATGTATTTGTACTCGGGCTTCAAATGCAAATATAATGGATTGTGAAGACTAAGGGAACTCGGGATCGATGGCAAACTGCAACGGCATAAGGCTGCCTTCCTGGCACAGGGGGCACATCTCTGCAATGAATCTTTCATTATTACCTTTTTGCTTTCACAACCTTCATTGCAGGTACTTGAGCACAAGGTTAGCATCTTGCTGTAAATCTCTGAAGGTTGCCTTGAATGTGGCCCATCCGGTCTCTACCAGTACTCTTTACTACTCGTGCTAGATGGTGCTATTCTATAATTTGGGTTTTGAGTAGAATAATTATAATGGACTGATGTAGCTTATACTGCAAGATTTTTTTTACGTAAAAATGGCATGAATAGTCCTATGCATAATGTTTTTGACATGCCTAAAACATAATGACCACCATTTAAATAACTTGTCCTGCAATACCATCCCTATATTCCTAGGCAATGCCCACGAGTGTAGAGTATATGAAAATGCCAAATGCCACTCCCACTATTTGGTAAAATGCCTGATTTGAAAACTGACTTTACTTCCTAATTTCAGCTGAATGAAATGCCACTGCTGGATTTGTCAAAGACTTTCTTGATTGATGCAATAAATCAAAGCATTATGTCTCCTATGAACATTCATTCCTTGAAGACTGATCGATTCTCCACAAGGGATCAAGGTTCTTCTGCAACAATCAATGGAATTTCCACAAATGGTAGGTCTCGGCGTGAGGTATGTTCTAGACCAATTATTCTTTGACAAGATTCTGACTGCCTTGTATTGCAGAGCTAATGAGGAAATCTGTAGCTTCACAAGTCGTAACTGGCAGCCATGACTACAAGGACATCCATGTAAAGAATATCCATGGAAAGCAAGGTGATGGCTCTTCCTTGCTGATTAATGGAATACAAACCAATGCAATCGTGACAAAAGGAAATAACTTCACTTTTGTGGACAAGAAAACCTTCCCAAAATTGACTGTATTGGAGGATTTGGATGTAAAACTAGTCAATGAGGTAAGTTTTACTTTTTTTTTTTTTTTTTAGTATTAGGGGATGGGTGGAAAATTTACTAAATCCCCCCCCCCCCCCCCTTAAAGGTCGACTTATCAGATCTTGCAAGCCACTTGATGTACACGAATACATATAACCCACAAATCCTGGATGGTCACTTTAATCTGCAAGATGTGACTGTGGATGGCAACGTAGATGTGAGCTTGATCAACAATGTCGACATGAAGGAGCTGAATAACCTGGTTGTCAAAAAGTCTGGGGACTACTCCTTATCTGGTAAGATGAAGTCTTACTTCAATGCACATTTAGCAATATTTTTGTATGGTAATGTTTTTCTTAAGCAGTGCAGTAACCCTGTTTCATTCATACAGGTGATGTCACCTACCAGAGCAATTTGGGGGTTACTGGTACCTTGACCAGCCCAAAATTGAATGGCATTGATGTGAACAATATTGTAGACCTGCAGACGGATCGCATAACAGGCAACTATACCTTCACAAATGTGAATGTGAACACTGCAATCAACAGTAACAACATCAATGGAATAGACACTAATGTTGATGTAGTGACCATTGATGCTGACGAGACTGTTTTGGGTGAGTTTGATGCTGAGACGGTGCTGGCTAAGTTTGCTTATGAAACGGTGTTGGGTTTGTTTGACTTTGTTAAACGAATACTTGCTTTTAGGTCGCTTAACGTTTTTGGACGATGTCCTGGTGACTGGACCTACGGGAGTAATATTATCTCCCTCTGTTACCATCAATAATATTGACCTCGATATCCTGGATAAAACGGATAGCCAGGGCAACCTCATTCTGAAGAACGATGTCAATTTTAATGCAACCCTTCATGTAAGTCTGGTACGATTAGCTATTTTTTCTCATTTCATTTATTAAAGTGATAATTAATATAATTCTAAATTACAGGTAACCAATCATGTATCTGTTGACGTTATCAATGGCTTAGCATTGGAAGGAATTGAAGACCGATATTGGCGAAAGACCAGAGACCAGATAGTGACCAATGAGCTTTATGTTGATGCTCTCAGATTTGAGTAATGTTTTCTATTTTTTTTTTTTTTTTTTTTTTTTTAGAACTAGCATATGAGACACTCGAGCAATATCTTCAAGTAAGATTTAATAAACTAGACAATAATTGTTTATGTAATTGGCAGGGAAGCTACACGGGCAAGAAGTGTAAATGGTCATCAGATGGAAGATTTCTTATCTGTCACAGGTGTGCAGACCATCAATGGCACCTATAATTTCCAGGCGAGTTTTTTTTTTTTTTTTTTTTCTATGGACTTGTATTGGAGCATAAGTCTCATTAAGTCTTTTTCTTTTTTTGGTTCGTTTAAAGCTCCCAAATAGTATCCCAAGCTTTGCTTATCTTGGCATATTTGGATAATTTTAGAGGTTGTGCCTACCTTCACTAACTAAAATTAGAAGGAACTCGAGTCAATTTTACTTGTACTCCTACAGGGACTAATCTTGGTTGATGGTAATCTGGCAATAAAGGATGGAGAAAAGATAGATGGTGTTGATGTCTCGGAGGTTAACAAGAATCTAGTAACCTTATCAGATGATCAAGACATAGAAGCAAAGACGGTATGTAGGATTCTTCAATAATATTAATAGTGCATTACGAAACTTTCTATTTCTATGAGCTTTATTTTTTCAGTCTTTCACTGGAAAGTTGACCTTAAATGATCTGGTGTTGAATGGAAACCTCAATGGATGGAATGTTAAGGATGATTTAACAAGGCTTGACCTGTCTTTGCCTCATACAGGTAAGTAAAATCCTTCATAATTTTAAGGATCTTTTAATTTCAAACTAAAGATCACCAAGTATATTAAATTTCAGGGAGCTTGACATTTGTGGATAAGACAACAGCAACATCTCTGAAGTTGTCAAATTCGAACCTTGTGGTGCAGAGCCTTAATGGGCTGAATGTGGAAAATGCAAAGGCTGACTTGGTGCTAGTAAATGAAGATGCATCAATTGCTGGGTCACTAAAATTTACATCTAGTGTATCTGGTAGGTTTTGGTAAATGGCTTGAATCTGACATTTAGCATTGCTGTAAATCCCTATAAACTAAATTATATAAATTGTATCACCTGACAGCAAAGAGCCTTGATGTTAGTGGCACAGTTGACAACGTTGACATGGAAGACCTTGTCAGTCGCAGCCTTAAGAAGAATTCTGCTACTGCGCAGTCGGTATCGGGAGCGATCAGCGTGAATAAGGGAGTCGACTTTGGTCAGAACCCATCTCTAGGTGTGGTTAATGGCAAGGACTGGACCACCCACCTGGCCAAGGCAAGCATTTGGTGTACACCATGCATGCATGCATATGTAACATGTAGTAAAGTGCTTGTATAACTGTTGGTGTGGCTTTCAGGTTGTGCCAGTGAACTATAATGGTGTGATTAGTGGCAGGAAGACCTTCAGCCAACCCTTGTCCATATCTGGCAACTTCAATCCCACCACTCTAAATGGCTTTGATGTAGCCCAACTGGCAAGTCGAATTCTTACAAAGGGTACAAATCAGAACGTTGCTGGCAAATACACTATCAACGGCGACGTTACAGCCAGTAAGTATATTTGGATCAAGTCGTTGATAGTGCAAAAAAAGTGCGAACAATCGCTGCTCGGGTGAAGGACATCACCCCCCTACCCCACCCAAGAGCTTACATCGATATATTCATGTAGTCTAGGTCCCCCCCCCCCCCCTCATATCTTATGAGCTGATAATTTGTGAATTGGTACTCCCTCCTCTAAGCATTGTACTCATTGTCCATAATGAATATAGGCTGTCAATTGAATTGGAGACAAAGTTACCAATATTAATCTTTCCTACATTGTCTTTAGTGAAAGATAAAAAGCAATTTGACTCGATTGCAAAGCCTTACCAAATTTGCAGTAGCAAAAGCCCTGCAAATATTGCAATATGTATATTTTTTTTTACCTAATGCAAGGTAATTGGGTCATTGTGCAACCAGCTCTTTAGTATCTGGTATATGAATGAATTAATTACATTTCACAGGAAATGTAAATGCCCCAGAGATCGATGGGGTAAGTACTGCCAACCTGGTGTTGGTGGACCAGACCAGCTCTGTAAGTGGAACCGTCACATTTGCTGAAAGCTTAGAAACGAAGGATATCACTTCCAACTCCGGCATACTTGATGGTTGCGACCTTATTCAGGTATGTAGGATTACCATGTATCTACTAAATTGTAGATGCATTTATCATGTGATAATTTATTAGATTCTTGTTTCTTTTATAGCTCAATACTTCAACGGTATGGAGGGCAGCAGATGGAAGTATAGAAATAGCCTTCCCAGTCACTCTGAATAGCCTTAGTGTGGGAGGAGATTGTACAGTGAATGATGCTGTCAAAGCAGGCACACAGGAGGTTTTGAACTTCCTAGATACTCTGGTCTTGAAGTCTTCTGACCAAGAAATCTCGGGTGACTATAAAATTTTACCATCCAGTATATCGGATTTCCGATTTTAGGGGAAATTAAGAATGCGCATATTTTTGGTCTTCCATGAAATTTGGTCAATGGTTAAATTGATCAAATCAATGTAATCATACCTAAAAGCAAACATTGGCCCCACTACCCTCCCATTGTTCTTCCCATCGCATAGTTAATCATGAACAATTGATTACACAAAATTACTTCAAAAATGGTTACTAAGGCTATTAAAATCTAGCCTGAATTGTCCTCCACCTTGATATTTGACTTTGGGTACACACTGCACTATTTGTAGGTTACAAGATCTCATTTAAATTTACAGGAGAAGTAGAATTCATTACGGATATTACCATGAAAAACCTCGTGGCTGGCACTGCAGATGGGGTCGACATCGACAACTTGTATGATGTAACTGTTCTGGACAACGAGGATAGTGTAAGTTGACTGAACAAGAGATTGACCTTCAATAGGTCAAATGACTGTCTATTAACCAACTGTACTTTACTCCAGGTCATTGATTGTGATGTTGCCTTCACCACGCATTTGTCTGTGCAAGACTTGGATGTGACTTCAGCAGTTTCTGGTCTGGGCACTGAAGGGGTGTTAATAGACCACATTAACGTGACCGACATGAATGTAAATGCAGTCCTGCTTCAGGGAGGATCTTATCTGATGACTGGTGCCAAGACTTTCACCGGTGGTTTAACTACTAGTGGACTTGGAATTGGCGGTAGGTATGGTCTGATTTGCCGTAACTAAAAAAATATATAATTTTTTAGCACTAACATTGTTTATGGTAACCCCCAGGATCACTAGGAGGCATACCTGTAACAGAGCTTGTGGTTGTTTCATCAAGCAGTAGACTTGCTGATGACCTTATCTTCAGAGCTGCTACAACTGTCAAGGGAGATCTACAGGTAAGTTTGCTGTAATTCTTGGTAGTTGCATGTAATTAGCAATAACTGGTTACTCCTGATCTTCAACCATTTCAGGTTGAAGGATTGATAGATAATGTGGATTTGGGTCAGCTCTTGGTTGACAGAATCAAACTCGACAGTGCAGAGACTTTAACATCCTCTACTAGCTTCCAGGGAATAAACGTTGAAGGTATGAAGTCTTGAAGCATGTTCCATTATAAAACTGGATCATTCAAAATGGGTGGTAAATCCACTGTATGATTTCTTTACAATCCACAGGTGATCTTGTGGTGGAAGAGATCAATGGCATAAGCCTCTCTGATATTGTACTAAAGTCTGGAAGGAATAGACATGACATTACTGGAGAAAAGAACTTTGCTGGTGGACTCCATGCTAAAGGGGAAATCCAGGCTACAGTGATCAATGGAGTAAACATTCACGAACTAAATGGAAAAATTGTTCGAAAGGATCGAGCAACTACGATAAACACTAATATGGTTAGTATATAGTTAGACATGGTATTGTAGCATTTTCACCCTACACTTTCTGGCTTGATGTCCATGTATTGTCTTCTTGTACAGATCTTCGAGAATACTGTGGAAGCAAAGAGTGCAATTGACGTAGTGGGAGCAGTAAATGGCTATAAGCTTTCTGATGTGAATTATCCACCATCAGTATTGAATCAAAACATAATCAGCAAGAGTAATAAACTGGCTGACCTCAACAAGACACTTTCTGATATCTTTGTTGACACAAAGACCCTTGCATGTGGTAAGTAAGGTATTGGTGATGCTACAAGATATGGTCTAATCTGAAAGGGGATACTAATCCCTATCTGTGCTTTTCAGGCATGTACGAAACGATTCTATATGGTGAAATTCTGAACGTAGAAAACGTAGCATTTTCTGGGAAAATGAGTTTTGGAAACTTCGGAGATACACCATTCTTGGTATTGCGAGAGTGCGATATACTTTGCACATGTGCTAGTCATTACTATTTCTACCATGTAAGTATATGGGATACATTTTCAAGCTTGAATTACCGCATTTATAAGGTGTCCCCAAGCTGCTGCTCCTGTTAAATGAAATGGATTAAATTGGTTTCATGCCAAGATTGTAGATCCACCAGTGACCTGTGGTTTGATCTCGTTTTCACAGGTTACTAGCGATCTAGACTTGCTGCAAGACTTCAATGACGAATACTCTGCTTTCATCTTCGATACAGAGGGCTTTGAAGGCACAGGGATTGTTAACAAGTAGGTTCAGATTCTCCTAGATGTTCTGTGATTCTGGATTGAACTATCAAAGATATATTTTTAGTGTGCAATGAATTCCTTTTTATAGAGGTATTGCCATGTTTCAGTTGTACTGGAGACGATGAAGTAAAGCTGTTGCAGATCACCGATTCCAGCCACAATGTCGGGAATCTGGGTGCCATAGCAGATGTTGCAGTTTTTGTTGTAAATGGGGTCCCCTATATGGTAACAGCAGGCACAGTTGCAGGTATCAAAATTTCCCATTACTGCAGGCACAAATGGAATCAAATACAGGTGTACCACTCCATTAGTAAAATCTTTACCCCACATTTTAGAAGCAAGTCCTGGTGCGACTACAAAGATTCATGTAGTCAAGATGGTTTACCCCAAGCCAGAAGTCGTCTGGTCCATGCAAACTCCATACAGTGCCTCTTCGGTGGATGTGACTTCGGTAAGGATCTGGAGGTAGTAATGTATAGATTGTTGGAGGCTTGTAACTGTAGCCTTACTATAATCTTGAATTTCAGAGTGATGATGGATGGCTCTTGTTGGTTGCAAATCAAATGGCATTGAATGATCCTATAGATCCATTCACTGCTCCTTCACAGTTGTACTTGTGGTCGAGCACCGAGGAAAAGGTAGATGTCATTGTAACCGACATTGTTCTTGGTCTTTCTTTGTAGAGCTTCGGATATTAATACCCCTGTATTTGCAGTTTAGCCTTGTTGAGGAATATATCGGTCAGCATGTGATTTCGGGCATATTCCTGAATGCACAGTATGGTCCGAAGGAGAGCTTTTTCTCCCTAGCACAGCTCCAGGCAGCATCTTCGCCTGTTTTTGAAGACAACGTAAAATACACAACCCAAGTATTGGTAAGGATATGCTTTGGCTAAGCTTGGCCCTCTTGCTGCCAAGAAACTCCAGGCATGAATGCTACATATGGCCATAGCGGCCAAGACAAGGTACCAATGTTCTCTTTACAACGCAGGTGTTCAAGTTAGGCGAGACTGGCTATCGCCCTTACCAGAGTCTGCCTTCGTATGGCGTGGTTGCTCAGGAGTCTCTCTCCATCGGCGATGACCTTTACCTGCTGTTGCTCTCCGACTTCACACACACACTGGACGTCTACGAGAACAGACCTTCTGAAGTGAGTGATTGAAATGTTCAGGTTGCTCTTCACCCGAAACTTGTACACTGTGAAGACCAAGGCACGCTTTGAGTAACTACATTGAATTTATTGCTCTTTGCTAATGCTATTAATTCTCTCCAACAGGGTTTCCGTCTGCATCAAAAGATCCCCATATGCAGTAAGCCAATTGATGTGAAGAAGATTGTAGTATCCTACAAAGAATTTATACTGGTGTCTTGCAAGGAACCAGCTCAAATTATGAAGATTAGGTTCCTATCAAAGGGATTCACCTATAAGGATTAAGATGCGAAGGGTGTAATATTGTGATTTTTAATAATTCTAAATATTTACCCGTGTTTAAATCTCCTTACCTCATCTGCTGGCTACATAACTCCTAACCCAAGGTTCCCAGATCCAAATCTTACAACAAATTCGAAATGACCAACCGTACTAAACTATTGAATAGGAGGATCAAGGCATGATGCGAAAAGGTATGCAAGATGAAGGCATTAGATAAGCTACACCAGTTCCGAAGTTCATTTCCTTACCTAAAGAGAGAGAGAATCAAAGACAGACAGAGAGAGAGAGAGAGAGAGAGAATCAAAGACAGACAGAGAGAGAGAGAGAGAGAGAGAGAGAATCAAAGACAGAGAGAGAGAGAGAGAGAGAGAGAATCAAAGACAGACAGAG
>BOPN01012087.1:0-2500 GCA_017312705.2 Penaeus japonicus | reverse complement strand
TTGAAGGGAAGGGGGATTCGGTTTTTGACCTCGTTATAAAGAAGTCCCTTAGGGTACTTGTGTTTTATAAATATATCAGTGATGTACTTTATTTCATCGTATAGGAATTCAAGGCTGCATATCCTCAAAGCCCTGAGGAAGAATCCTATAACGACTCCTGATTTAGTTTTATTGCTGTGTGCGGAGTAATAGTGTATGAAATCATCCTTATTCGTTGGCTTTCTGTACATTCAAAAACGTAGGTCGTTATCGCCCCGATGGATCACAGTATCGAGAAAAGGTAGCTTCTGACATTCCTCTACCTCTATGGTGAACTGGATCTTGTCGTGCACGGCATTCAGTTGCGTAAGTGTTTGATGTAAGCACGATCTCCTTGGCAAATGGATAAAACGAAAGATTGACAGATAGATATATAAATAGAGAGAGAGTGATTTAGACAGGAAGAATTGAAAGAAAGCTCGAAAGACATATGGAGATTGAGAAAATGAAAATGGTTAAGAGAACAGAGAAAATCGAATTGAGAGAGAGAGATAAAGAAAGAAAGAAAGAAAAAACTGGCAGGGGAAGAGAAAGAAACAGTCATATCGATCGAGAGCAGGAACTTTTCTTCAATCGCCTGCTGACTGGGAAAGCCGAGCAAAAATATTCTCATAACTTTTTTTTTTTCTTTTTTTTTTTTTTTTTCTGAGTTTCCCCTTCAGTCAGCAGATGGAAAGAAGTCTAACATTGTCTGTTTTCTTTCTGTCATTTTTCAATCCTTGAATATGCTTCGAGAGGCAAAACCAGCGAGAAGGACTATTATTTGAGAGGAGAGAAAGAGCGGAAGGCGGAGTGAGAGAAAGAGCAGAGAGTTGTGAACAAAGTGATAGAAAAAAAGAGTGGGAAAAAGAGAGAGAAGAAGAGCGAGAGAGAAAGAGAGAGAAAGAGAAGAGATAGATAGATAGATAGGTAGGTAGATAGATAGACAGATAGATAGATAGAGAGAGAGTGAGTTAGAGGGAGGTTCCTACTAAATGAGTCTATGTTTTATCCATATCCTATTCCATATCTTTATATACATTAATTCTATTGCTAACCATACGAACTTTCTCTCTCTCTCTTACACAGATAGAAAAATACAAACCAGAATTTATAAAACATTAAAAAAAAAAAAAAGTTATAACAGTTGAATTGATGTATTTGATTATCCTTTATATTACTACTCCCTAACCGCTAACGGGAGTATAGCACTTACGCACGCTTTCATAATCTCTACCTCTCTTTCTCCTTCTCTTTGTTCCTTTCTCCCTCTCTCTCCCTCTATCCTTCTCCCTCTACCTTCCCTTTTTATTCCCTCCTCCTTTTTCACACCCACTCACCCTTCCTCTCCCCATCCCTCTCCCAACCTCCCTCCCTCTCTCCCTCCTTCCCTCTTGCTCCCTCTCCCAACCTTCCTCTTTATCCCTCCTTCCCCCTCCCCCCTCTCCTCTCTGGCTTCCTCTTCCTTCTCCTCAAGAGCTTTACTGAGGTGTGCAATCTGCCGAGTGATGGTACACGTGAGCAAACACATAAGCAGAAAGTCTCTCTGTCAACTCCTCTTTCGGGTACGTTTAGGTCTCTTCATGAAAAAAGAAATGAAGTATCTATTTTTTTTTCAAAGTTAGGAGCTTTTTTTTGTACAGCTTTAAGTGATTTACTGTTTACTTTTTAATATAGTTTTTGTATCAAATAGTATGATTTCTTGTTTTGTTTCTCTTCCTCCCTGTGTATATAAAGGAAGGTATATAAAAAAAAATTTCTCTCTCTCTCTCTCTCTCTCTCTCCAACCATCTCTCATTATTTTTTTCTTTCTCTCTTTGACTTGAATGTCTCTTACTCGATCTTACCTCTCACCCGCTACTCTCCTCCATTTATTCAAAAACTTTTTCACACAACCACATTTAAAAAATAGAGAATCTACATAAAGTAAGTCTTTCTCACAATGAAAGCAATTCCCGTTTTCCTTTGAGGGGTAACGACGTCATTTCATTCAAACTAAAACTTTGGGAGGTGGAAGTACATTTTCAAAATTGATATTAATATTATCTTTATTCGATAATTATTATTGTCGTCAATAATAACCATGACTTGATGATGATGATAATGATGAAAATCATAGTAGTTAATATAATGGTGATAGTAATAACAAAAACAGTTGTTATAGTATGGATAATGTAAAAACAACAATAATGATGACAATGATAACAATGATGATGAGGATGATGATGGCAATAATGATAATAATTATGCTAATAATAATGGGGATAACACTGGTATTAATAATGAGGATATAAATCATGATAACGATAGTAACTATTATGACCATTATTATCCTTATACATACATACATACATAGATACATACATATATATATACATGCGTACATACATGCACACACGCACGCATGTACACACACACACACAAGCACACACACACACACACACACACACACACACACACACACACACACACACACACACAC
>BOPN01012084.1:7500-12988 GCA_017312705.2 Penaeus japonicus | reverse complement strand
TTCCCATCCATCCCCACCTCCCTCCCTCTTACGCACCGATTTATTTTTAGACAATCAATCACCTCTGACCCTGAAAAAGCCTTGTAACTTTACTGTTGTTACGATTCGCTGGAACTCGCTGGGGAAGTGACCAGTCGAGTGTCCGGGTATCCTTATCGCTGGCAAGGATGGGCGCAAGCAAGCAAGCAAGCAAGCTGCGTCCTGGTGCGTCTGTTACTTCGGGAAGGCAAGCTATAAGGATTTTGATGTTGGGAATGTGTTTGTTTTTGCTTTTTGTTTTTTTGTTCTTTTTCTGTTGTTTTGATTTTTGTGTCTGGTTATCTCTCTCTCTCTCTCTCTCTCTCTCTCTCTCTCATTTCTCTCTCTCTTTCCCCTTCCCTCTCCCTGTTTCTTCTTCTCCTCCACTCTCCCTCTCTTTCTCCCTCTTCTTCTCTTTCTCAGTCTTCCTCGCCCCCTCCTTCTCTTCCCCCTGTCCCTCCTCTCTCCCTCCTCTACCTCTGTTCCTCATTCCTAACCCTCCCTTCCTCTCTCCCTCCCTCCCGATCTCCCTCCTCTCCCTCCCATCCACCTCTCCCACCCTCCCTCCTATGCCTTCCCCTCTGCCTCCCTCCTACCCTCCTCCACTTCCCACTCCCTCCCACCCTCCTCTCCCCCCTTCCTTCCCCTCTCCCCTCATCCTATCCCTCCCACCCTCCCTCCCCTCATCCTATCCCTCCCACCCTCTCTTTCCTCCCCTCTCCCCCCATCCTTTCCCTCTCACCCTCCCTCCCTTCCCCTCTCCCCCATCCTATCCCTCCCACCTTCCCTCCCTTCCCCTCTCCCCCCTCTTATCCCTCCCTCTCCCACCCTCCAACCCACCCTCCCTTCCCTCTCACCTCATCTTATCCCTACCACCCTCCCACCCTCTCTTCCTCCCACCCTTCCACCCTCTCCCCCCATCCTATCCCTGCCTCCCTTCCCCTCTTCCTCCCACCCTCCCACCCTCTCTTCCTTCCCTTCCTCCCCCCATCTTATCCCTCCCACCCTCTCTTCCTCCCACTCTCCGCATGCTTATCTAATTACCCAGGATTACCGTGTGAAATTTCAGCCAAGATGTTTCATCCGATTGGGCGAATCAATAACCGAGAGATAGAGGCGATTAATAGCCTTAAGATCGATTAGGGAAAAAATAATGACTTCTAATTATAGCCTTTATCTAGGTTCTTGTGATTTAATGATGTGACTTTCATGCTAGCTGTTCGTTTTTCTCTCTTTTTGTCTTTCTCTTCGTTTTTTATTTTTTTTTTCTCTCTCTCTCTCGTTCGTGGTTCTTTTATTCAGTGTATGTATGTGTGTTTTGTTTTTTGTTTTTATTTGTTCTTCTATTATTCACGCATGTGTCTATTTAACTATCAATCTAAGTATTTGTTTTACAAATTTATCTATCTAATTATCCGTATTTTTTTTTTTTTTTTATATATCGGGTTAATTATCTTCCATTAATTCATTCACTTAAATCTAATTCCTGCTTCCCTAATTATCCTGATCTTCACCATTTTTCTCTTCACTCACTTAAACACTATCATCATCATCATTTTCTTTATTCTAATCATTAGCAGGCCTTCAAAATCTCATTATGAAAAAAAAACAAAACAAAAAAAAAACATGTATATGGGTGAGCCTTAAGATATTCTTCGTAAACTCGTAAGTAAATTTGCCTTGTCATCTAACTATTCCTCTGAATCAAACGTTTGTTTTAATTGATTCTGATGGATGGCGCCATATATCAAAATAATTTGCAATGCAGCTCAACCGCATAAATAGAGATGGTGAGAGGGAGAAAGAGGGAGGGCTGGGGGCGGGGAGGGAGGGAGGGAGGGAGGGAGAGAGAGATATATATAGAGAGAAAGATATATATATATATATATATATATATATATATATATATATATATATATATAGAGAGAGAGAGAGAGAGAGAGAGAGAGAGAGAGAGAGAGAGAGAGAGAGAGAGAGAGAGAGAGAAAGAGAGAGAGAGAGAGAGAGAGAGAGAGAGAAAGAGAAAGAGAGAGAGAAAGAGAAGATAGAGAGAGACCAAACGAGAAAGAGAAAGACAAAGAGAGACCAAGCGAAACAGACAGCGAGAGACCAAACAAGAAAGAGAAAGACAGAGAAAGACAGAGAGAGAGAGAGAGAGAGAGAGAGAGAGAGATAAGACAGCCAGCGATAAGAGCGAGAGAGCAAGATCTGACCGGGTAAATACCCCCAGCACACTCCTGGCGTCCCTAATCAGATTTATAGCTTCAATAAAGAGCCAGTGGCGAGATAGTGGCTGGCCACGTAGTCTCGAGGGAAGAAGAATTAAAAAAAAGAAAAGAAAAGAAGAATTTAAAAAAATAAAAAACATTACAAAAAAATATAAAAAAAGAGTGAATTTGAGTGAATTTTCTTAAATTTCGGTACGAAGTTTTAGGACGATGAAGAGACGACTGTGGAAAAAAGAGATGATGGTGATAATGATGATAAGGTTGATGATGATGATAATGATGATTATGAGGAGGAGGAGGGGGTTGATAACAATGGTGATGATGATGATAATGATGATTATGATAATGATGATTATGATAATGATGATAATAATAATGGCAATGATGATAATAATAAGGATAAAAAAGTAATGATGATGATGATAATAATGATGACGATACTACTACTGCTGCTACTACTATCACTGATAATAATAATGATAATGATAATAATAATAATGAAAATAATAGTAATAGTAATAATATGAAAACAATAATGATAATGGTAACGATGATAATAATGATAATTATAATACTAGGAATGATAGCAATGACAATGGTCAGTATAATAACAATGATATAAATAACAATGATTGTAATGACAATAAGAAATAGATAGATAGATATAGATAGACAGACAGACAGACAAAGAGAGACAGACAGACAGAGAGAGAGAGAGATAGAGAGGACCCCAAGCGCTATCTTACAACCCGATAAACACCCCTTCCCTCCCCTCCCCCCTCCCCCTTTCAGCATAAAAAAAATATATATATATATATATATATATATATATATATATATATATATATATATTTCTTGACCCTGGACAGGAGAAACGAGGTGATGTTCATCCACGTGGGAGACTGGCGGATAGGGTCAAGTTTAGAGACGGCGGGATGAGGTCAGGACAGGCCATGTAAGGGGAGGGGTGTTAGGGGGGCTTTGGTAAAGGGGTGAACGGGAGGAGGGTCGGGGTAGGGGGTAGAGGGGGAGAGGTGGTAGGGAGGGTGAGGGAGAAAGGAGGGGGCAGGGGAGGGGGGTGGGGGGCTTTGGGAATGGGGGGAGTGGGAGGAGGGGGGTAGGGGGTAGAGGGAGAGAGGTGGTAGGGAGGATGAGGGTGAAAGGAGAGTTCTTGAGAAGAGGAGGCAGGTAGGGTGAGGGAGAGGAGGATGGGGTTGAGTAGAGGTGAAAAAGAGGAGTGTTGGGGAGGAGGCTGTGACAAGAGGAAGAAAGAGAAAGAGAGGGTATGGAGGATAAGGAGAAAGACATGATAAAGGGAAGGAATAGGTCGAAAGAGTGGGGGGGGGGGGTAATAGGGAAGAGGGGAAGGGAGGGAGGGGATATCAGAAAAAGGGAAAGGGAGGAACAAGATGAAAGAGAAAGAAAGGAATGGAGAAAGAGAGTGGCAGAAACGGGAGGAAGGGAGGAAGGGGACAAAAGAAAAGAAAAAAAAGGGAAGGAAATGGGTGACAGAAAAGAGGGGAAGTGAAGGGACGGGATACAAAAAGACGAAAAAGAGGAAAAGAAAGGGAAAGGGAGGAAAAAGGGAAAAGGTTGGAAACAAAACAACTTGAGGTGAAGTGTTAAAGACGTTTGGCTCGCTGGTCGGACAGGTATGGGTACAGGATCGTGTGTAAATATGACTTTTTTTCTTTTTCTTCTTCTTCTTCTTCTTCTCCTTTTCTTATCGTTGCAAAAGTCCGACGGGGTATTAGCGGGTGGGATAAGAAAGAGAAGGAGGAGGGGGAGGAGGGGGAGGAGGAGGAATAGGAGGAAGTGTTCGGGCGTTGCCTCGCTCGTGTTGCAGGCGTGATGGGGTGTAAATGGGCCGGTAATGATGGGCTGAGTGTCTAGACTTAACGGCAGAAGGGGCGAGGGTGTGGGCGTGAGTGAAAGCGCTCATACACGACCGTTCTGTTCGTTAAAGACATTATGCTTCGAAACTTGAATCGATGACACTGCTTCGAGACGGAGCGAACAGCTGATCCGTGATGTACGAAAAGGTTTGATAATGATGGAGGTGAAATCGGCCGTGTCTTATCTGTAGGTTGTGTGGTAGATGTGTGAGTTTGTTAGAGAGAGAGGGGGGAGAGAGAAAGACAGAGAGGGAGAGAGAGAGAGAGACAGACAGGCAGACAGACAGACAAACAGACAAACAGACAGACAGAAAGAGAGAGAGAGTGAGTTCGTATGTATATGTGTGTGTGTATTAGAGAGAAAGATAGAGAAAAAAAAAAGAGAGAAAGTTTGTATATGTGTGTGTGCGAGAGTATCTCTCTGCTTGCTTTTATGTTTACGTAAGTTTGTGTGGCTGTCTGTGCGTGCATGTGCCTGACTATGTTTGTGCGATTATGTCTAAGTGCACGGCCATCTTACAATCTATGTGCCCCAGATTCCAGCTGCCATGTCGACTCGCCCTAGTGACATCTTTATGAGACTTCGAAATGCTTTACTGCTTGTGTCTTCGCAAGCATAAACGTCGCCCCGAATGCTAATCTTCCGCTTCTTGAAGAGATAACATTCAGCATCATCTCGCTCTTACATCTCGCTGATGCGTTGGAGGCTGATAGCAGTTCCCTCTTTCTGGAAGTGTGAAGAATTCATGCTGAGCAAATTGTACACAAAACAAGAGAGACTTGCGAGTTTTCTTGTTTATTTTCTCCCCCTTTTTCATCCTTTTAGTGTGTGTTTGTTTGTGTTTTTTGTTTCAGCGTGATTCGAGATATGATTTATTTATTTTTATTTTATTTATTTATTTTTTTATTTTTTTATTTATTTTTTAATCGGCCGTTCGTTCAGTTCCATAATGTTCAGATTTGAGACGTTTTCCGTTCTGAACGTCAGTCAGATAATTGGATCTCGCCGTCTTGTGGTCACCGGGCGGGGGTAGAAAATGGGGGGAGAGGTGTTTGTTTGTTATCGATAATAAGTAACGGGTTCTTGCGAACGTACGCACGCACCTACACGGAGACTGACAGGTATGTATCATTTTGTGATACATATAACCGGACAAGAAGAGACATAGAATTAATTAAACAAAGATGCATGCTAAGATACTTAAACAGATAGAGTAATTAACAAAATAAGTCAAAGAGATTGGCAGATAGATACATATAGATAGATACATCGACACAAACTTAAACATTCAAACACATATTCACAGGTACATAGAAAGACGTGAGTGTGTATGTATGTATGTGCTA
>BOPN01012084.1:0-2500 GCA_017312705.2 Penaeus japonicus | reverse complement strand
ATCATTATTGTTATTATTATTATTATTATTATTATTATTATTATTGTTATTATTATTATTATAATTATTATTATTATTATCATTATTATTGTTATTATCATTATCACTATTATTATCATTATTGATAATATCACTATCATCATTACTCTTATGATTATTATCATTATTATCATCATTATCATTATCATTCTTCTTATCATCATTGTTATTCATTGACCATTCTTACCAATATCCTAATCGTATCCTTTATGCTAATGATATTAACGCGGTCATCAATTGCATCATTATTATAATCAAATATCATATTATCTTAATTATCATCATTATCATTACCACTTGCATTATTTACATCATTACCCTCATTACCACCTCATTATCCTCATGATCAAACCCATTTCGTCATCTCCCTCATAATCTCAAGATCATTGCAATATTCTCCTTTACATCACCATTATTGCAATTTCCCTCATCCTCTTCATTCCTATTCGCTCAATTCCAATACCACCCTCCGTCTAAAATCGCTTACGAGACGCATCAACATATGTGGCAACATAGGCCCAAATAGCCATATGGACTCGCGTGCTTAACAGGAACATGTTGGTGTTTGTTTATTGCTGGTTTCTCATTAGTCTTATTGCCTTTTACCCCCCCCCCCCCTCTCTCTCTCTCCCTCTCTCTCTCTCTCTCTCTCTCTCTCTCTCTCTCTCTCTCTCTCTCTCTCTCTCTCTCTCTCTCTCTCTCTCTCTCTCTCTCTCTCTCTCTCTCTCTCCATCTCTCTCTCTCTCTCTCTCTCTCTCTCTCTCTCTCTCTCTCTATCTATCTATCTATCTATCTATCTATCTATCGCTCTCTCTCTCTCTCTCTCTCTCTCTCTCTCTCTCTCTCTCTCTCTCTCTCTCTCTCTCTCTCTCTCTCTCTCTCTCTCTCTCTCTCTCTCTCTCTCTCTCTCTCTCTCTCTCTCTCTCTCTCTCTCTCTCTCTCTCTCTCTCTCTCTCTCTCTCTCTCTCTCAGTCACTCACTTTCTCTCTCTCTCTCTCTTTCTCTCACTCTTACTCTCCTCTCTCCACAAATACAGGAAAAGAAAATGTTCAACGATACAGTAAATAAATACATAATGCAAAACGAATAAATAAATAAAGAAAGATAAACAAAAAAAGCAAAAAAACAGAGCAATAAAAGAAACACAGACTTGCCACTCATTCTGTCAACATGCAATTGCATTGGGTTCCACGATAAGTGAACCACGGGGAAAACCTTTACCGAGTTGCTACGAAGTGTCACAAGTTCGTGAGAAATGCCTTGTTTTTTAATAAGGGTTTTTTAGAGTTACTGTTGTTGTTTTTGTCTTTGTTTTTTATTATCATCATATTCATTATCTTTATTATCGTCATCATCATCATTATCAGTTTCAATATAATCATTGTCATTATCATTATCACTATTATCATTATCATAATCACTATTATCATTATCACTATTATCATTGTCATAATCACTATTATAATTATCATCATTATCATACTTGTCATTATCAATATTAATATAATCATTATCATTATCATCATCGTTAATATCATTATTACTGCTCTTTTTGTTAGTAATATAATTGTAAAAAATGATAATAATAATGATAATGATAATAATGATAATGCCAACAAGTGTAACAATAATGCTATCATTGTTATAGTAATCATTTTCATCACTATTTTCATCATCTTTATTTTCATCACTATTATTATCATCATTATTTTCATCATTAGTATTATCATCATTATTTTCATCACTATTATTATCATCATCATCTTTATCATTATCATCGCTTAATATTTCTCCCTTTTTGTGGATTTTTTTTTTTCTTGTTCTTTTTTTTTATTTCTCCTTCTTTTATTTGTTCCCGTTTTGCATGTTTTCTTCCTCCTCTTCTTATCCTTTTCTTCTTCTTCATCTTCGTTATCCTTTTCTTCTTCTTGTTTTTCTCCTTCCTTTCTTCTTAATATTTTTCTTTTATTACTTTTTTTCTTCTTACTCTCATTTTTTCTTCTTCTTTTTATACTTCTTATTCATTTCTTCTTATTTTTTCTTCTTCATCTTCTTTTCTATCTTTTTTTTTCATCTTCCTTTTCTTCTTCTTCATCTTCGTTCTTTTTTCCCTTTTTATCATCCCTTTCTTCTTCATCTTCTACTTCCTTCTCTCTCTCTTATCCCTCTTCTACTTTTTATTCCCTCCCTTTTCATCATCTTCATCATCATCCTTCTTTCTTCCTCCTCTTCTTCCTCATCTTCCTCTTCTCCATTCCATCAAGAGATACAATACTAAGAAATCATGCTGTCCCTTCAGGTCATGCGTTGGTCATGCAGTGTATCATGTCATGCATTATGTCTCATGCACGATGACAGGGAACACTGAGCAGGTGGAACTGAATCTCTGGGGGGAAAAAAATAATGGAATCTGAGAAGCGGGGGGAAAAAATAGGGGAAAAAAAGAGAGCGAGGAAAGAAT
>BOPN01012081.1:5000-13001 GCA_017312705.2 Penaeus japonicus | reverse complement strand
TGTCTCGCTTTTTTTTTCTCTCTCTCCCTTTCCCCCTCCCTCCCTCCCTCGCTCTCGCTCTCTCTCTCTACTTTTTATACTCCACCCCCCCTACACACACACATACAAAAGAGGGGTTGGGGATACACAGAAAGATATCTATAAAGGAATAATTTCCATCTCAAGTCACTATCGTAATATACATACAGATTCACCCTTTTCTGCCTCTTCTCTACACACTCTGGTGCCACGTTCTGTTTCCCGTTTGTATTTGTACCTCAGAAGAGCCAATGAATGGTAATAAGAGTGATGGTAGTAGTAGTAATAGTAGTTGTAGTAGTAGTAGTAGTAGTAGTAGTAGTAGTAGTAGTAGTAATAGTAGTAGCAGCAGCAGAAGTAGCAGAAATAATAATAATAATAATAATAATAATAATAATAATAATAACAATAATGATTTTAATAATAACAATACAATAATAGCGATGATAATAATAATAACAATACAATAATAGCGATGATAATAATAATAACAATAATAATAATATAATGATGTTGGTGATGATAATGACATCATAAACAATAGCAATGCTAATCACATCAATAAAGTGGATGAAAATAAAAATAACACCAACAAAAACAAAAATAAAAAAACGGCGTTCAAAAGCTTGAAATTTTTGTCAGCAAAGAAGTCTACAACAACAAAATATTTCCTCTGCCATCACGACTATGATGCTAATAATGATAATATAATCAATAATACTAATACTGCAACTAATAATAATCAATAATACTAATAATAACAACAGCCTCTTCAATCACGACTATGATTATAATAATGATAATATAATTACTACTACTACTACTACTACTAATAATAACAATAATAAACTAAAATCGCACTTAATAACACATCAGTCTCTTCCTTGGAACCATCCGAGTGTGACATTCGTGTAAACATCAAGATCCCGTTTGATATATCTCTCTCTCTCTTCAAAAAAAAAAAAAAAAAAAAATCTTAACACGCTTAGACCGACACAAAGACCTACGTATTCTTGAGCCCGAGTCTCATAACGAAATACCGCTCGCTTAGTAAAGTTACGTTGACTTACTGAAATGAACAGATGAGCTCTACATATAACGCGTGAAAAGTTGGCGATCGTGACGCCAGGTGAAGCTACGGTTGGGTTGTCTCGTTGGCGCCAAATAAACAAAAGACGCGCGTTTCTTTCTCCGATGTCAGCAGGGGCGAAGGGAGGAGGAGCAGGAGAAGGAGGAGGAGGTAGGGAGAGAGAGGAAGAGAGGGAGGGAGAGAGAGGAAGAGAGGGAGGGAGAGAGAGGAAGAGAGGGAGGGAGAGAGAGGGAGAGAGAGGAAGAGAGGGAGGGAGAGAGAGGAAGAGAGGGAGGGAAAGAGAGGAAGAGAGGAAGGAAGGGAGAGAGAGAGAGGAAGAGAGGGAAGGATGGAGGGAGAGGAAGAGAGAGAGAGAGAGAGAGAGAGAGAGAGAGAGAGAGAGAGAGAGAGAGAGAGAGAGAGAGAGAGAGGAAGGGAGGGAGAGAGAGGAAGAGAGGGAAGGATGGAGGGAGAGGAAGAGAGTGGGAGAAAGGGAAGGAAGGGAGAGGGAGAGAGAGAGAGAGAGAGAGAGAGAGAGAGAGAGAGAGAGGAAGGAAGGGAGAGAGAGAGAGGAAGAGAGGGAAGGATGGAGGGAGAGGAAGAGAGAGAGAAAGGGAAGGAAGGGAGAGGGAGAGGGAGAGAGAGAGAGAGAGAGAGGAAGGAAGGGAGAGAGAGAGAGGAAGAGAGGGAAGGATGGAGGGAGAGGAAGAGAGTGGGAGAAAGGGAAGGAGGGGAGAGGGAGAGAGAGAGGGAGGAGAGAGAGAGAGAGAGAGAGAGAGAGAGAGAGAGAGAGAGAGAGAGAGAGAGAGAGAGAGAGAGAGAGAGAGAGAGAGAGAGAGAGAGAGAGAGAGAGAGAGAGAGAGAGAGAGAGAGAGAGAGAGAGAGAGAGAGAGAGAGAGAGAGAAAGAGAGAGAGTAATCTTAGCTTACTGCCTTGAGGATAACCAAAAAGAAATAATGCAAAGAGAAAGACAAAGGCGATACAATAAAGAAAAAAAAAGCTTAATCATCCCATCAACACAGAAGGTTGAATAAAATAAGATAAAAAAAACCTACAAGAATTGCCACAGAAAGAGAGAAAAAAAAAAATAGGGAGAGAACATCAAAGATTAAACCGTCTTGACATCTACTTCCCCCCTCCCCCTCTCCCCCACGCCCTACGCCCCCACGCCTCTAACCCCATCCCCGACAGGTGGTACCTACCCCTCCCCCCACCCCTCCCCCCCCCTACTAAGAAATGTTGGCAAGGCAGAACAAGAAATATATGACGATCGTACTATCTTTGCGCCTCGTCCCGCCTCGCGTGAGTCTAGCCACGGTGTCCCACGTCTCGTTTTACTAGATCACGTAAACATCATTCATTAAAAAAAAAAAAAAAAAAAAAAAAAAAGTAAAGATGTAATTCATGAATAAAAACTGAACTTTCGTTTTTAAAAATCGCATTAAAAAAATGATTTTCGTATAAAAAGAAAGAGAGAAAAAAATGCATATATGGAAAAAAAAAGGAATTTGGTTCTGTGGGATGCTGGCTGGTGTTGATGAGATCTCCCGAGTGCCTGTCTGTCTGCCTGCTTGTGCAAACGATGCTGAAGGCAGTTGCAAAACGGGGACGCCGGGGTAAAACTAGGTCTGGTGGTGTCGCTCTGGCTAGACAGGGGGAGAGCAGAGAGGATCAGAGAGAGATGGAGGGAGGCAGAGAGGGAGAAGGGGAGAGAAGGCAGAGAGGGAGAAGGGGAGAGAAGGCAGAGAGGGAGAAGGGGAGAGAAGGCAGAGAGGGAGAAGGGGAGAGAAGGCAGAGAGGGAGAAGGGGAGAGGGGGAGAGAAGGCAGAGAGGGATGTGGGGGGAGAGACGGAGAGAGAGAGAGAGAGAGAGGGAAAGGATAGAGGAAAGGAAAGAGTGAATGACGGAGAGAGGGAGAGGGAGGATTAGAAGGAGAGGGGGAGGGAGAGGGAAGAAGGTAAAGGGAAAGAGAGAGCGAGCGAGAAAGAGAGAGAGAGAGAAAATGAGATAGAGAGATAGAGACCAGACCGACCCAAAAATGGTTCTAGTTGTGCATCGTCATCACTGCAATAATCATCACGATGCAAACTAAACTGCAATTATCATCATCATTATTATTATGACCGCTTTTGCAATTACGTGAACGAGTTTAGACAAGTGCAAAGAGGTAAAATGAATATGCATTAGCACGCCGTTTCTAAAAATAAAACTACCAACCGTATTATTCATGCAATGGTTTCATTCTAAATAATGATTGTGGAATCTGTCAAAATCTAAACAATGGAAAATACGGGACAGAGAGAGAGAGAGAGAGAGAGAGAGAGAGAGGATAAGGACATTAATTTGGAAAATGTTCCTGTCAACTACGTTCAGTCGTGCGCCCGAAATTTGCGATTTTCGAAAACAAAAACAAAAACAAAAAAACAAAACAAAACAAAACAAGGGGGACATCTTGATCCGGGATAATCGCTAAGATACAAACATACGTACGTACATGACATATGCACATGGCGGAGGTCCTGATTTCACGTACGTACATGACATATACACATGACGGAGGTTCTGATTTCACGTACGTACATGACATATACACATGACGGAGGTCCTGATTTCACGTACGTACATGACATACACACATGGCGAAGGTCCTGATTTCACGTACGTACATGACATGTATTTCTTGTAAAATCTATAAAAAGTATATTATTTTCCATCTTCTCGTAACACGCATGCAATTATCTACATGGGAAACATAAGAAAAAAGAAGATAATAACAAATAAATAAATGACAAAGTTAAAAGGAAGAAAATACAAGTCCTTCTGTTGTCTTTCAAGATTTTTCTGTTGGTACGTAACGAAGCTATCAATTTGTGAAATACTATATGCCTTAAGTGTGTGATTGTGTGTCAGGAGCTGTGTGTGTGATTGTGGTGTGATTGTGTGTCAGGAGCTGTGTGTGTGTGTGTGTGTGATTGTGTGTCAGGAGCTGTGTGTGTGTGTGCGTGTGATTGTGTGTCAGGAGCTGTGTGTGTGTGTGTGCGTGTGATTGTGTGTCAGGAGCTGTGTGTGTTGGTGTGTGTGTGTGCATGCATTTTCATATTCACATACGCCACACATTCCTAAATACTGTACATCCATAAGCAAAGAACCCCCCCCCCCCAACAATGCACAATACCACGTCTTCTGGGGACGAAGTTCATGTCACCCCCATCTCCCCATCCCCTTCCCCCCCTCCTCCCCCCTCTCTCCAACTTCCACTGCGGTTCGGGACTAACCGCGACCCAACTCGAGCTGTCGGCGAGCATTAACACACATCCTAAGTTGAATTTTTTACCGTCTTCTCGACTGTGATAGGAAGAAGGGGAGGGGGAGGGGAGGGGGAGGGAGGAGGGGGAGGGGGAAAGGGAGGGAGAGGGGAATGAGGAGGAGAAGAAAGGAAAGAGGGGGAAGGGAGGGAAGTAGGGAGGGAGGGAGGAAAGGGAAGGAGGGTGGAAGGGAGGGAAGTAAAGAAGGAGGGAAGAGAGAGAGAAGCCGCAATAAACGTTATGCCTATAAACACATACATTCGCGCACACACACACACACAAACATACACACACATACATACACACAACACTCTTACCTCTATCCAGCTTTCCCCTCCACTCACACACACCCACTCCATCATCCACTTGCAAACCCCCTCCATGCACCTGCTCAATCCCCCCTGCTCGACCCCCCCCCTCCACCCTAACCCTCTGACTACCAGCAGATCCCAAAGAGGTCACGATTTCTATTTCCATCGCGTCGCTATAGAATATTCCTTGTTTGACGGATCCTGTTCCTGCTACTTTTTTTGTTTTTTTTGTTTTTTTTTTGTTTTCGTTTACTTGACTTTCTATTATGAGAATCTGAAAGAAAGAAAAAAAGAAAGAGGAAGAGGGAGAGGGAAAGAGGGGGAGGGGAGGGGGAGGGGGAGGGGGAGTGAGAGGAGAGGGGAGTAATAGGAGAAGAGATAGGAGAGAGAGAGAGAAAAAGAAGAAGAAGAAGAAGAAGAAGAAAGAGATATCTAAAGAAAGAACAAGTGAACGAGTAAAATGAAAAAAAAAATAAAAAAAATAATAAAAATAAAAAATAAAATAAAATAAACAAAAAATAAAAAAATAAAGCGATCCTGTCCTATCAACTCAAGAGAGGCTGCACAGCACACAGACATCCCCCCCCCCTTCTTTCTCTCTATCTCTCTCCACTCTCAACCACTCTGCCCACGGTATACGTTCCTGGGCATGGGTACGTGAGCCAACCCACTCTTGTATATGTCTCTTTCTGCTATTCTCTGTTTTCCTTTGCTCGATTCTCTCTCTCTCTCTGTATGTGTGTGTGTGTGTGTGTGTGTGTGTGTGTGTGTGTGTGTGTGTGTGTGTGTGTGTGTGTGTGTGTGTGTGTGTGTGTGTGTGTGTGTGTGTGTGTGCTTGTATGTGTGCTCACGCCTTTTGAACGTCCGTATGTGCATGCGTTTGCGTACTTCCGTGTACTTCCGCGCATACACACATATACGCGCGTGTGATTGTGTGCGTGTGGGTGAGTGGAGAAGTGTGTGCATGAGCAAAAGATTGAGCCTTGTATGAAACTCACTTCCGTTTACATTTGCCAACCGCCTGTACGTGTTTTGTTTCGATGTACACACTACTGTTTACTCACCTCTAAATAAAGGTTGGTTTATTCCCCGTTGCCAGAGCCTGCGATGTTTACCTTCAGCACAAGCATTCATATGCAGAGGGAGAGAGAGAAAGGGAGAGAGAGAGAGGATGAGAGGGAGGGAGAGGGAGGGAGGGAGAGGGAGAGGGAGAGGGAGAGGGAAAGGGAGAGAGGGAGGGAGAGAGAGAAAGAGAGAAAGAAAGAGAGAGAGAAACATAGAGACAAAAAAAACTAATAGAAGAACGAGGCAGAGAGAGACAGAGAGAGCGATCGAGCGAGAAAGAGAAAGAGATCGAGCGAGCGAGACAGAGAATAAGAGAGACAAACAGACACCACTT
Organism: Penaeus japonicus; assembly: GCA_017312705.2. Taxonomy (NCBI): domain Eukaryota; kingdom Metazoa; phylum Arthropoda; class Malacostraca; order Decapoda; family Penaeidae; genus Penaeus; species Penaeus japonicus. The sequence goes on along the minus strand of BOPN01012081.1, from coordinate 6,899 downwards.
TCCCCTACAAACCTTTCCAAAGCAAACGTCCAGCTGATCTTCATCAAATGATGCGACAGCACAGGTGATCAGCTGACCGCAGCCAAGTATGCATGACACGCTGCTGTCAAATTGCCAACGAGTGGCGACATTTCAGAGATTGGCAGTTAGGCTTTGCAGCGTGTGTGGCAATAACATGATGGTGGTGATGGTGATGATGATGATGGTGGTGGTGATGATGGTGGTGGTGATGATGGTGGTGGTGGTGATGGTCATTGATATTGTTGATGGTGATGATGATGATGGTGGTGATGGTCATTGATGATGATGATGATGGTGATGATGGTCATTGATGATGATGGTGGTGGTGACGATGATACTAATGATAATGGTGATAATAACGACGAACTGGTAATAACTTTAATTATACTAAACACTAATCATAACATTTCTCTAATAATGAATAAGGGGATGCCATAAATACATTAATCAAAGAGCAACACAAAGAACAATAATGGTAGCAAAAGAAAATAATAATGACATTAATAACGCATATTGCTTAAAAAAAAAAGTGGATAAATAACAACTGTGATTACAACACAAAACAGCCGTAATGATTGGGACATTAATAACAATAACACCCACTAGATATAACAAATAATAACAATACCTTTATGACAATATAAATCACAATAATGAAACAAAAGCAAAGTAAAATAAATATATATACATAAATTATATATATATATATATATATATATATATATATATATATATATATACATAGATATGTATATGTATATATATACATAAAATAATATATATACATATATATATATAAAACAACCTTATACCATAAATAATAATAACCATGAAACGAAAAAAAAAAAAAAAAAAAAGTAAAGGTAAAAATATATATTTTCTTGAATAAGTTCAATAAAACCAGATTTTTTTTTATTATAATCAGATACACTACAATAACATTTACAAGATGCGAGGAAGATAAAAATTAGTCATGAAAAATACACTTCAAAATATATTGCCCTCAAAACGCAACATATACCAAAGTTTAGAACTATTTTCAATTCGTTTTAAAAGGTGTACGCCCCAACGGAAAATTCCCGCAACGTACAAGAGGTTCGAAAAAACAAAACAGAAACTTGATGCGCAACCTGTTAAAACTGAGAAAAAAAAACAGGTATATAAATTTGCATATCGTTCATATCATTATTGGTGTTATTATGATTATCATCATCAATATTATTATTATCATCATCGTCATTTAGGTTTTCAGTTTTCGCAAATAGTCAGATAGGGAAAGCAAAAACATACACAAAGAAAAAAATATACACAAATGAAAATAAAAATGAGGTTAAACCAAAGTAAAATACACAAAAAATATATCTAAAAAAATCCTAAACAGACATTAAAAACAGAATGTCGTAATCATTATATATAAAAAATAAATAAACATAAGACTAAAAACTGAAAGATCAACCTAAAACAACTCCAAAGAAAATTGGAAAAAATGAAAGACAAAATGCAGTAGATGATAAAGCTTCCATGAAAATAATAATAAAAATGATTCTTATCATAAAAGGATACTGATGAAAATCAAAAGAAACTGAAAGGTAAACTAGCAATGCAATACAACACAAGAAGGAAAACAAGTCATTATTGTTTTTTTTTCTATTAGACACAACATTCCAAAAAGTCAACAAAATAAAATGAAAAAAATATATATATAATCTATTAGAAAAAAGACACTCGCAAACACAAGAAAAGTAAAAAGAACATTAAAAAAAATATATAAAAGACAAAACACACCACACAAAAGAACAGACACACACACACACACCCAACCTTCATCCTTTGCAGAGCCCTTGGGACAGGACCCACGGCAGCAGAAGGAGCTGAAGG
>BOPN01012079.1:10000-11341 GCA_017312705.2 Penaeus japonicus | reverse complement strand
TCCCTCTCTCTCGCAAATACCCCCGTATATCCTCTGTTCTCCTCCAACGCAGCCAAAAGTTTCATTCTACGTTTTATGTAAATATGGTTGTGTAATACATGGTTAGTATTAGAAGTATATGTATAAACTTACTGCAGATGCCCCTGTTCATTCTTCTTCACTTCCTTCTCTTGTATTCCCTCTTATCTCTCTTTCTCTTCAGTTCTCATCCACCCAACCTCTCGCCCTCTGTCTCTCTCTCTCTCTCTCTCTCTCTCTCTCTCTCTCTCTCTCTCTCTCTCTCTCTCTCTCTCTCTCTCTCTCTCTCTCTCTCTCTCTCTCTCTCTCTCTCTCTCTCTCTCCCTCTGATCTTGAAATAACAACCAAAGTTCTAGTCCTTGCTTCAGCCTAGCGGTAAATAACGTCATTTTCTGCACGAACTACCCCAACTACCAATGCTTTTCTTTCATCGTTTGGCCTTCTGCAACACAGAAAGTGCGTGTGTGCAACCTTTGACTTGCCACTCTCCCGGGGAACATAGATATACGACCCGCTATGAGAGATCTTTCTCGTTTTTACACATCTCTCTTGTTGTTCCTTTATCTCTCTTTTCTTTCTCTTTCTTTCTTTCTATCTCTCTTTTCTTTCTCTTTCTTTCTTTCTATCTCTCTTTTTCTCTTTCTTTCTTTCTATCTCTCTTTTCTTTCTCTTTCTTCCTTTCTATCTCTCTTTTCTTTCTATTTCTTTATATCTTTCTTTTCTTTCTCTTTCTTTCTTTCTATCTCTCTTCTCTTTCTCTTTTTTTCTTTCTATCTCTCTTTTCTTTCTCTTTCTTTCTTTCTATCTCCCTTTTCTTTTTCTTTCTTTCTTTCTATCTCTCTTTTCTTTCTCTTTCTTTCTTTCTATCTCTCTTTTCTTTCTCTTTCTTTCTTTCTATCTCTCTTTTCTTTCTCTTTCTTTCTTTCTATCTTTTTTTTCTTTCTCTTTCTTTCTTTCTATCTCTTTTCTTTCTCTTTCTTTCTTTCTATCTCTCTTTTCTTTCTCTTTCTCTCTTTCTATTTCTCTTCTCTTTCTCTTTCTTTCTTTCTATCTTTCTTTTCTTTCTCTTTCTTTCTTTCTATTTCTCTTTTTTCTCTTTCTTTCTTTCTATCTTTCTTTTCTTTCTCTTTCTTTCTTTCTATCTCTCTTTTCTTTCTCTTTCTTTCTTTCTATCTCTCTTTTCTTTCTCTTTCTTTCTTTCTATCTTTCTTTTCTTTCTCTTTCTTTCTTTCTATCTCTCTTTTCTTTCTCTTTCTCTCTTTCTATCTCTCTTTTTTCTCTTTCTTTCTTTCTATCTTTCTTTTCTTTCTCTTTCTTTCTTTC
>BOPN01012078.1:5000-13018 GCA_017312705.2 Penaeus japonicus | reverse complement strand
CAACCCTAAAACAAATACTACATATGATTGAATGTAAAAGTCTCGAGGAAATTTTCAGTTTTGCTTTGTGAAAAAATTAGGCCCGAACATTTTGTAACTTCGTTCTGAAATGAACTAGTTTTACAACGTTCATGAAAAGGAAATTAATTTAACTAATAGTTGTTTAAGGAAACAACAAATAGATAAATTCATTTCGCAGTTCACTTCCTAACTCTGAAAATATATTTCCGTGTTATTTAAATAAAGCAAACGAGGCATGAGTAACAGAAAAAGAAGTATGGGCTTATTAATAACAGCAAACCTTACGTGCAGAGCGTAAAGGCGCTGTCGCACTAGCATGTTTAACGTCATTTTTTCTCGTCAATTTTTGAAGGCATGCAGTCACACTAGCACTTTTCCGTCAATTTTCTGAAAAATTGTCAATTTTTGAGCGAATTGGCATCTTTCTAGTCAGACGATAATTCCGAGTTTCCGCGTGAAACATTCCCGTCGTCCTATTGGCCAAGCATAATCAAATCAAGAACTATATTTTTAAATGTTCGTATTTGTTTTAAAAACATTAATAATATTCAAATGTAATGAAATTTACTTTTCTTATTAATAACGTAAAATTGACAAAGAGAAATATGTAAATCTAAATTTTATTTCCATAGATAAAATTTGTTTTAAGTGCTCGACTTCATTGTTTACATCCGTCAGCCGCAGAGCGCGCTATTTTTCCTCCAGTTTTGAAAAACAATGGACTGTGGATGGATACAGGCCCTTCAGAAGAATACTTGAATTAGAATATTTTATTGCTTTTTCTTGTTACGCTCAGCATCTGCTAAAACGGCTAAAGTCTAGCATAACCGCGCACTATCGCTTGTTCGGCGCCATTGTTTACAAATGCGATGCGAGTATCGCATTACTAAGCCGATGGCTCCTAGTGTGACTGCGCGCCTCGAAAAATTGACAATTTTTGAAAATTGACGAAATAAAACGACGGAAAATAGGCTAGTGTGACAGCGCCTTTAGATAGCCAATACTGACGTGAACTTATCAAAATAGGTTGTATCATAAATGTTTTCAAGCTTCTCTTTAACCTCCGTGATGTAACCAACAGCTGATTTCAAGATAGCCCTCGTGTTTCAAGCTTTTTCAATTGTAGAGCTAATACAGAAAATTGGTTAGCAATGAACATAAACACTTTCACTCCATCGTATTTAGACTCTCTACACTCAGCAATGCTCTGGGCCTCAGTTTCGTCAAAACTCATAATTGCCTTATTGACCTCTTCCAGATGATTTGAATAATACTGCTGCTTCCAGCCAAATTTTATCTGGTAACAACAGGCGAAGGTGGAGGAGACGCCAGGTGAAAGTTCCTTAAATTTCTCTACTCGTCGTGGTGCTTTAAGAAACACACTTTTGGCTGCAGATATCAAACGATTAACCTCAGGGTAGTTAGATCTGACCATTTCTGCAACCCGATGTAAACCATGAGCGAGACATGTATAGCCTTGCACATATATGGTGCTGCATCTGTTGTAGCAATTAACACGTTTTCATAAAGAATTTGTTGAGGCCACAGTACATGTAGAGAATCATTGAAGAAGGCTGCTATGGTCGAGTGATTTACAGATTTCAGCTCAGCTACGTTGCCTAAATAACATTTAAGCCGTTCCTCCTCTTCTCCCAGTATCCCAAACACAAAGCATGCAACATACCTCTGCTCCACGTCTGACGTTTCGTCTAACGACACCCACAGTTTTTTTGCATCGACTTTATGTCGAAGATCACTCAAAGTTTCCTTATACAGATCTTGCACATGGTATTTCCTAAGAGTACTCTGGTCTGGAACAGTGTATGCAGTATATTTGAGAAGAAAGGATGAGAACGGTGTTGAATTTACCTTATTTAAAGGTATGTTAGAAGATATTAAAGCTTTGCAGAGATCTCTATTAAAATTATTTTGCGCAGGTGGAAGTTGCTGTTCAACAGTTTCTTCATCTTCTAAGCCTTCTTCCTGTACTGCCTCGTCTTGCTGCGATCTTTGTTTATTCTCTCTGTGTCTTTTAGTCTTCAGATGTTGCACGATTAAAGATTTCTTCAAATTGGGAACCTAAATAAATGAGAACATTTTTCAATGCCCATGGTATATTCGTATTTGATATTATTGCGAAAATATTTTGCAAAAAAAAGCTATATCATGGATTAAAACATATAAACATTTTAACCCATAGACTTCACTGACCTTTGTAGCACAAAATTTGCATTGCAGTTCTCCATCAATTTCTGTAAAATCTCCGTACTCCGTGAGCAATCTTGTGCGCAGTTGCGAGTCTCCACCTTCGGCATTCTGTTCTTATGTGGTGAGAGTTAGTGTGCTGAAACGACAACACTTAGCTAATAAGCGTTTCAGAGAGCTTGAGGACATGTTTTTCTGAAATAACTGCAACAAACTCTCATATCATTATGAAACTTTGCCACAGGGTATTTCACACCCTCCCGTAATATCCCAATGTGTTGTGAATCATCAACAGTACATAATAATGCCACTTCTCCCTATAAAAAGGAGAAAGTTAAACGTCTCTCCCAAAGAAACGAACATAAATTGGTGACATAATACCTGTGACGTAATCAAGCTCCAACCACATAGTTCATCCCCTTGTTCGTACCCTCCTCCTCTTCCTACCCCCTCTCCATATTTCCCTCCCTTCCTCCCCCTCCTCGTTTATCTTCCCTCTTCCCTCGTTTTATCATGCAGTTTTAAGGCGTAAATAAAATAGTGTAGTAGTGGTATTCTATATTTCTATTATAGCCGCATCCTTGAATGATTTTGTGAACAAAACACACTGAATTTACTCATCTGGCGTATAAAAGCATAGATTTTTAGTAAAAAGAATAGAGTTTACATAAAAAACATATTTTTTTTATAAAAAGCATATTCTTTTAAAATGGCCTATGAAAAGCATATTCTTTAAAATGAAATATGCTAAAACTTTTATGTTAAAGCTTAAATATTTTAATTTTAAGCTTATAAGCTAATGTCACAACTCTATTAATGAGTCTCAGATTGTGCCTATATTAACTTTCAGGTCTTTACTGGTAACTGAATCTTAATAGTTTGGATTAGAATTGTAGGCTTCTGGAATGTAGATTTTAATCCCCACCGGGATAATGGGTTACCATTGGGATATGGGTAGAATATTATTTTGCAAGACCTACAGCTTGATCAGTACTTAACATGCTCTAAAGTTAAATTAAGCCTTGGTACCTATATTTAACAAAACTAGGTAACCTGTACAGTTTATATTTTGAAAAGTATGACGGTGCATGGAAATTGATGATTGCTTTTTAGCCCAAAAGAAGCCAGCCCTGCTACATAATTTTAGTCTTTCACCAGGGCACTGTATATTGTTGCTGTTGAGAGGCCTTGGCTGAGTTGGCCAGCTGCAAGTAGTCTTCGGGAGGTGTCTGTATGCACTGATGTAATGTTCGTCCCATCAGGGTGGTTTAAGACCTCCCTCGGTACCTGTTCCCTTACTATTTTGGCAAAGGGCTAAACGATCGTATGGAGTTTTTGTTTAAAGATCGCTACAAGTTATTAATTGCTATCTATTGATAGATGGCACTAGTGTTTCCGGTGGACCAATCGGCCATTGGGGCATCTTGATCAATCAAGTTTAACTATTCAGTAACTAACACTACAATGGTTTACAGTTCATATCCGTAATCAAGATGGATTATCAGCATACAAATTTAGTTGAAGATATATTTCGGAAATCGCTAAAGTCTGAAGTGACATCAGGTAGGATGGGGCTGTAAATGTCCATGTTCTTCCCCCCGTTGTGTACTTTCCCATTAAGTATAGACAAATGCATTACAATTAAATATAATTTTTCATCAAGCATCTATACACAAAGTAGAGGTAACTAAATTAAGTTACCTGTAAATGCAGAGTAAACCCCATTGGAAATACACTTGTATTCGAAATAAGAGAAATCGTTGACTCCAGCCCCTGGGAGGTGACTTGTTTCATGGGGTGTGCTGCATCCGGCCGTCACTGGTTTGGTTCAGTTCAGAGATATTTGCAAAGACGTCTCTTCACCCAGGCTACAGTATATGCACGAGGCGGCCCAGCTTCTGTCAGCTTTAAGTCCTGATCTGATGATCATCAACCATGTTTACTGTGGCTGTCGGTTTGCCTGTAGGCGGTCCAGTTGCCAGGGGGCAAGCGACAGGCATAGCCGGCTAACCAGCCCAGTGGCTGTCGTCTCTGGGCCCTGCCTGAGGAAGCAAGTGTGCTCGCACTCCATCAGGTAGTGCTCTAATTTGGATTTGCCATGCACAAGGATAGCCTATTCCCAGTCTGAGAAGGATGACTTAAACACACCTTGATTTTCTGGGGGAGAGTATCAGCAACTCATAGCCTGTGGCGTCTGAGGACCAACTGGCCGAGGGGGAGGTTCTTGCTGCTTCTCTGCCATGCAGCTATCGATTTATGTCTTAGCAGCACAAGATCACTCAAGGGTTTCTTCCTGCCTTCCTCTGCCAACCTGTCGGCTAAGTCATTCCCTGATCCAGGATTCTGAGCAATGGTGAGTATCATGGTTAGAAGATAAACATTATCAAGCAGCGTGCTTTGTTGTAGGCTGTCAGTGGCGGCCCTAGAATCTGTATGTATGACATGCCCGTCCGTCTGCGCTGCATGGTGACTTAACAGAGGCGGTGAGTACTGTCTTTCTCCTTGACAGGCTCATAAAGCCACGTCCACACGGTCGAGCTGTGCCTGGCAGGGCAAAGTCTGCAGGCTGTGCCTGGCAGGGCAAAGTCTGCAGGCTGTGCCTGGCAGGGCAAAGTCTACAGACTATGCCTGGCAGGGCAAAGTCTGCAGACTATGCCCGTGTAGGTGTCCACGGTACGGTACGATCACCTTAGTTCACGCCATAGTTCGAAAGAAGATAGCACTATTCTTGTCGTGACCAATATGCACTAGTTCTCGGTGTGGACATGATGTACTAATAACGTGGTAGTCAGTGGATCTGCCTGCACTTTACCTCGTGCGTTTGGCAGTGACGGAAGACACCTCGATCCACTGCCCTCCATTGGCGCCGGGAGTGGACAGTTTGATGGTTTGCCCGCTGAAACTGCTCGTACAAGGGCAGAGCCTTCGTGCCCGACGGGCACTGCTCGTGGCTTAACAGAAAACTCTATCAAGGATCGGGCCCACGGCGGGGCTGTGATATAGTCAGGGTGGGGGAGGTCTATGCCCTTAACCAGTAGCGTCTTCTTGAGCTCAAAGCATTTCAGCACCCTGGCTGTGATACAGCCAGATGTTAGCGAAGAATTCGTGGTTCTGTGCAAGCCGACGTTGCACTTTGTCTTAGCTGTGAGCCTGGCGGGGACTGTAATAGTTAGGCAAAGAACTGGGTCGCCATCTGATCGATCCGGGTGTCTAGGGGGAAAAGATTAGCCTCCAAGAAGAGGTTGGTGACCTTAGTCCACCCAGGGGCACCCAGAATCATTCTGGCAGCCTCGTTTTGCATGACATCAAGCTTTTTCCTGAGTCCAGGGTTGACCGTAATCAGGGCAACAGAGGTGTAATCCACAATGGGACACACAGCGTGCACATAGAAGGATCTTAGTATACGGTGCCCAGCCCCTAGGTGCTGCCATGACAGAACTCTCATGACAGTCTTGCCTACGAGATATTTAATCTCGGAGCGAAGGTGAGGTTCTCATCAACCCATACCCCCAAGTATTGGAAGAAGTGAACCTACTCTAGTTCTAACCCTTGGAATCGCAGTCTTTGGTCGCGGACATCGTGTTTCAGTGCCATTGCCTTCGGTTTGGTTGCTGATATCTCAAGCCCGACTCTTTGGCATTCCTTAAACATTTGGTCCAGACAACGCTGGGCTAGATTCTCATATCGTCTCCCAGTAGAGATAATTGCAAGATCATCTGCATATGAAATGATCTTACACCACACGGAGTGGAATGTCGAGGATGCTTAACATGACTGCCTGCCTTCTCTGTCTCCTCACTGGTCCTCCCCAGTGCTATCGCAACTGCTGTGACGACTGTTGTCAGCAGGAGCATCAAGTCCTTTCTGTAAACAGAATTGGTCTCTCCGCTCCTGGGGTAGACTTTATGGTGTTCCCAGATCCCTTCCAGGTCTGTTTCTGTCTTGGAACTCCCACCAGAGCCGGAAACTCCTTTGTGTTGGAGGTGTCTCGCGGTGGTTTTGCTTTGGGCGGTGCGTCCTTCCTCTTAGGAGGGGGGGGGGGCAAAGTCTGGTCGCTTTGCAACGACCTCTTGCCGCCGAAGAGCCTCTTCCTTCTTTACGGAACATCCGAGGCTCCAGGCGAGGTGCTTTTTGTGGCAGTTGGGACGCTTTGCAGTGGTGTCCCACTTGCCCTCCTTGTATGCTATGAGGCACACCTCCATACTATGTGCCTGACTATAGACACCGCAATTTGGCTTTACACAGCAAGTGGCCTGGTGGTGCCCATACTTCTGACACATGAAGCAACGGAGCGGGTCAGGAACGTATGTCCTGAGGCTGTAGGAGCCCCAATTACCAAGGTCTAAGGACGCAACTGGCGCTCCCTTCAAAGTGACCAGGACTTGCCTGGTTGGGTGCTTCCCTTTGGAGAGTCGGGAAGCTCCCAACACCGTGGGATGAGACGTGATGTCCTTAAGGTCATACATCAGAGGGAAACCAAGAAGCACCATCTTGGACTTCCTCTCTTCGGGAGTCAGAGCCGACAGGCTCACCTTCCGCCCATCCAGGAGCTTGTCTGTCTCCTGGAGGAAGGTGAGAGTGGCTTGGTCCCTTGGTACAATTATCATGCCATTGTCTCACGGCACTGTCTCTGGTTTTCCAGAGCCCATATCATCTGGTAAGTGTTGTCAAATCCTTCTGTTTTAGGGGGAACCCTAAACTGGGGGAATCGACTTGGTGCTACAGACTCGCCCTCCGAGTCCGTAGCCGGCCGAGGCCGCTTGTTGCCTGTCCTCCGATCCCATGCCGGGGATTTGGCAGTGGGGCCAGCAGGGTTGGAGGGTCCTACCTGGCTTCCATTTTTGTTTTGACTCGTCGTCTGAACCGACGCCAGAGTCTTACCCATCTTTCTACTTTTGTCACAGAAGACCTTGAAAGGTTCCAAGGTGACAGCCTTGGTCGATTTCTTGCTGGGGTCGTCAGCGGGGGTATCAGTGAAGAGTTTGGTGAAAGTTGCCATATGTTAGCAGTTCAATTCATCCTCCCACACCTCCACCCACCACAGAGTCCAACAAGGGGAAGCGGTGCACTGTGCTCAGAAGCCACAGGGTTGATGGGAGGATATGCACAACCCCCGCCTCGCGTTGATGGCACTCACAAGACAGGGGCTTCTTTACCCTAGCCTAGCTTAAAAGAGACCAGCCGATTGACCTAACTGAGTCTAGATCAGGCTACCCGTCATGCCGGAATAGAGGACCAAACAGGCGTGTTGCTAGCCGCAGGGTGTACTCATACATGGAATTGCTCAACCTCCAGGACTCCCGTCTCCCAGCGCACAGGGGCGCCACACACGGCAAATGCATAGGCTGGTGTGAGGGGAGGACCAGGGGGGGGGGGGGCGACGCCACCTACTAGATCAGCTCCTAAGAACACTTAGTCATCCCTCCCCAGAGAACCCACCACTGAAAGGCCACCTCAGCGGGAGGAAGAGACTGGCCAGATTCAGAGCAGGCTCATCCGAGGAAGGACTTCAAGCCCCTGCCCCAAGACAAGGTGGTTTCTTTGCGGCCGTCGATGTCAACATGGAGGTGCCAAGATTTGGGTTGGCAACTGGTTTTGCTGGTCATCTCGAAAGAAGGGGTCACCGGTTATCAGGAGCGAGGAATACACAGTGAGATGCAAGTTGAATGGTGTTGCATAGTGGTTGTATTTTTCACGGGGTTTCTACTGTAACTTGCTGTGTTAAATAGTATATATATATATTATATAATGTATTATATATTGTAGTTACACATTACATATATTGCGTATTG
>BOPN01012077.1:5000-7500 GCA_017312705.2 Penaeus japonicus | reverse complement strand
TATATATATATATATGTACACACACACACACACAGATATATACATGTCACTGTTTTGTTAAATAGTGTTATTACCGATTGATATTTCATATCATTTGACTTGCAAAGATGCTTTAATTGCAATATGGAATAATCAATGGCAAGGGACTTAGTAATGAAAGTCATTTCCACTGAAAACTGCAATAATTGATCCAACAAAATTAATTAAACTCTAAATTGCTGATTATCCATACACTTGAGAAAATGGCCGCCAATACCAGATAAATCCACCGCACGGTAGAACAAAATGCAAAGGAGCGTTATTGTTCCGTGTTCTACAGAACCGAGGAGACATTGGAGAGCAACATCTCAGTCCAAACGAAGCAATGGTATTCGACGAAATTGGGCTGAGACGGTGCAAGGTCATAGTTAGTGTGCAATCACGCGGATTAGAATATTTTGAGTGACATTTGACCTCTGTTGGCCACTAGGTGAAAAGGCCTGGTAATGCTAATCAGACTTATAATATACGTATTCATATTCAACGTTAAATTATTCATTTGTCAGATCCTTGGCATATAAGAGATACTTTATCTTAAAATCTTTACGTGGCGATTATACAAATTAGACGACCATTGGCACCAAGGCTGAAAATCCTATTATAAACTAAAGCTATTTGTCCTACTTTGTCCCTGTTGGTTAGAGCTAGAAATAATAGCAATAATTCTTTTAATGAATTTAAGTAAATATTTATAATAAGGACATCAGATATAGTCATATTACCTAAGGGGGGATTAATCAAAATGGTGAAAATAGTTTATATCTTTGACCTCGCAGAAAACCTGAAACAAATAAATGACATTCGAAACATTAATTTTAGGCACCAAGTGCTTGATCTCATATCAGCAACAAAGGCTATCAAGTTTAATATCAACCGGGAAATCTACTATGCAAGTAAATTCTCTACCGGAAAGAGATTAATTACTACGCGAAGTAGAACGCTTTGTCTACGATGATTTCCCTTTGGAGTTAGGTACTGGGTGTATCATTTAATTGTGTTCCTTTATGTACACACACACACACACACACACACGCACGCACACACAAAATCACAAACACACACATACACACACACACAAAAATAAACACAAACACAGACACACACACACATAAAACACAAACACACAAACGCACACACACACACACAAAACACACACACACAAACACACACACACAAACACACAAACACACACACACACACATCTAAACAATTTAATAAATACAGATACAGATTTCAACAAAATTCTGATCCTTTCGAGGCTTAACTTCAACGGGTAAAACAACGCCAGTGCAGAGAAAAACATAAATCATCATTATTTCCAAGTTTTTCGAAGTGTGTTGACTTCATCATAGTAACAAAAAGCAAAATCTGAATAGTTAATTGGAAAGCAAATAAGCAAGGATTATATACAACAATGATAAAAGAATAACATTTAACGCCTACTTTTTAACAAAAAGTCACAAACAGGCGGTTATCATCTGTAATATGATCAAACGATTCACATAAAAAGATGGCTGCAATAATACCTACAAACAAATTATATATAAATATAAACAACACTAAAAACAAAACGTAAAACGATTACAAAAATATTAAACCTGTAAATTATGGTAATCATATTGGGTATGTCATCAATACATATATTAATATTGGATATAAACTGGGATAGAAGTTATTAAACTATTTAAGATAAAGCAGTGGTTATAATTTGAGAGTCGGTTTGTATGAGTGATCTATCGTAGGACGGTTGTGTTCTCTTTTGGTAGATGGTTGAACTTAACTGAACACCTGTACGGCCAGACTTTCCCGTTCAATTTGAAGATAAGTTATCATAAAAGAGCGTGTGCTGTATAATTCATGAACTAAGGTTGAAATTTTCAACTTCGTTATACCCGTATAGGTAAAAAAAAGTAATTGTTGAATATATAGTCGAAAGTCTACTCTTTGGAAATGATTTGTTGTCAGTCTATATCTTATTCTGCTAATAAGGCAAATGTTTTTTTTTTTTTTTTTTTCAATTTATCACTGTTAGAGCTTTATTAATTCTGATAAGAATTGCAGGAGAGCTGTTATGAAGTACAATGAACTATGTAGTTGGAGTGACAATTCAATAAGTGCTTTTGTACGATTAAGTTATCATAATATCTGTTAACGAGTGCAGTGTTAAACAGTAGAAATCACATTAATGATGCAAATTAAAGACCCAAAAGAATATTTTCTACTTTTGTATTATGTACTAAGTTTGTATAACCCTATCATTCACTAAGGAAATAATTCAGGTAATCAAAATAAATTAAAAAGTAAACTGCCATCACTGTGGATATGCTGATATACTACAATAGTTAACACTCCCAATCAAAAGTACTCATCATACAAAAGGGTGAAATCATTTGCATATCTATAATTATGAATCATTCACGGGAAACCATCACGCAGCCATGTATTTATGCACAAATATAGA
>BOPN01012076.1:10000-13026 GCA_017312705.2 Penaeus japonicus | reverse complement strand
CCATAAGTCCTCCCCAGGCCGCCCCTCCGCAGCCAGCCCTCATCGCAGCACCAATCGGGAGCCAAAAGCTTTGCGTTTGAGGCCGAGAAGCTGATCAGCGTGAGCTTCTGACCTGGAGACTTAAAGAAGGAGAATCGACGGAGGATTGCAAGAAATGCTTGCAATTGTCTCTCCCTCCCCTCCTTTTCTTCCTCTCCCCTTTCTTGTTCTTTCCCTTTCTCCTCTCCCAAGGGACAGATATTGCCCCAAGCCGCCGTAAAGTGCGTCGCCTTTCCAATATCAAAGCGAAAAGTGCGAATATTTCACGGTGTGGCCAGGAAGGCGGTCCAGGGAGGAGGGGAGGGGAAGGGGAGGGGAGGGGAGGGTAGGGGGAGGGGAAGGACAGGGTAGGGGGAGGGGGATGGAAGGGTAAGGGTGGGGAGGTGGGTTGTACGGTAGAGGTGGGTAGGTTGAGGGAGGGGGGTGAGGAAGGTAAGAGGGATGAGGGGAGGTTGGAGCAGAAGAAGGGGGAAGGGGAGGGGAAAGAGAAGGTTGGGGAGATGAGCGGAGAGGGGAAAGAGGGGAAGGTTGAGCGAAGTTAAAGAAGAGGAAGGGGAAAGAGATGGGAGTGGGGTTAGGGGAGGGTGGAAGAGGTAGGGGATAGTCAGTGGGTAGGGGATGTCATGCTCGGCCTCACATCCGTGCAGTGGGCCGGCGATCGCCTGCGCAAAAACACCCCCCCCCCTTACACACCCCCTCCGATATACCGTTCTGCCAGGTGCTACGGGAAATCCTTCGTCATAATTGAACTTTTTCCCTCTTTTTACTCTCTTTTTTTTACTGTTTTTTTACCCCCCCCCCCCCCTGCCTCTCTCTCTTTTGCTCGCTCGCTCGCTCTCTTTCTCTGTCTCTGTCTCTCTTCTCCCTGTCTCTCTCTATCTCTCTATCTCTCTCTCTCTCTCTCTCTCTCTCTCTCTCTCTCTCTCTCTCTCTCTCTCTCTCTCTCTCTCTCTCTATATATATATATATATATATATATATATATATATATATATATATATATATATATATAAATCCTTATCCAAATCTATATTATATCTATATCTCTATCTATCTCTATCTATATATCTCTCTCTACTTATTTATTTTTCGCAAGGCCTATATCCTACCTCAAAATCCATCTTCGGTTACACACTAAAAGAAAAGAAAAAATGTGACGAAGAATTAGGAACACTAAAAAAATATCGCCATGAATTCTCTCACAGGAATCCGAGTCCTGAGAGAGGTGTGCGAGGCGACAGGGGTGGGGGTGGGGGGTGGGGGGTAGGGGGTAATGAGAGGTGGAGAGTGGGAAAAAGGGATAGGGAGTAGTTCTGTCCCATCTGGTAGTCGTCCCAGCGAGGCATCACGGTTTATAAAGCAAATTAGGACCGGTAGAACAATTAAATTTACATTTCAAATTTACATTCTGAAAGAATTCATTGGCATTATGCTAACAGTTAATAATATCATCAAAGATAGTCTACTTACAGCACATCCATGCATATGAAAGAACACTTAACAGAGACAAATAGTAATAGTATCGAAAAAAAATGAAATAAATAAAAATGAATGCATAGCCAAACGGTAACTAACAGTACCAAGAGTAGTCTAAAATCGCGTGCATGAGACTGAATGCGGATGTCAGCGTGCATGTCCATGTGCATGTCCGTGTCAATGTGCATGCGCGTGTGCGTTTGCGTGTGCGTGTGCGTGCTTGTGCCTGTCGTTACCCCCGCACACACACATACACACACCATTAAAGGCTTGTGTGACAGCGGTCGTCGGTTCAAATGCAGGAGGAAATGTTACTGTGACGCCGTTGTAATGCGAGACCCGTTTCCTCCTTCCTGTTGGTACTGGCGTTCGTCGGGCCAGATGTTGGGCTCGGCGGCGGCCCGACGGCTCCGCGGCGACGAAGAGCTGACGGCGAATCAACAAAAAATGAAAAAAAAGAAAAGAAAGAAAGAAGGAAAGACCGAATTTCCCGATCTGCTGATATACCCTGTCCATGACACTGCCCGCTGACAGTGTGGAGCGCTTGAAAAATGAATGGACGGGAGACGGCGGGAAGGACGGGTGGGGTGGAGGTAATGTGGAGAGAGACGGAGGAGATGGGTGAGCCAAGGAGAGAGAGAAGGTGGGGGAGGTACACAGATAGAGGGGAGAGGGGAGAGGGGAGGAGAGAGGAGGGAAAGGGGACAGAGAGATGGGAGGGGAGGGGAGGGGAGGGGAGGGGAGGAAGGGGAAAGAAAGGAAAGGGAGGGGAAGAAGGAAAAGGGAGGGGAGGGGAGGGGAGGAGAATGGAGGGAAGGGAGGCGAAGGGAGGAGAGGAAGGAAAAGGAAGGGGAGGAAGGAAAAGGGAGGGGAGGGAGGGGAAGGAGAGTAAGAAGGAGAGGGGGGAAGGAAAGAGAAGAGGGAGAAGCAGATTAGAGAGAGACGACAGGAAAGAGGAAAGAGAGAAAAAGAGACAGGCGTGTAACAAAGAAAGAGATAGAGAGGGGAAGGAGAAAAAAAGGTATAGAAAAAAATGTTAAAAAGAAAGAGAAAGAAGAGTTATGTCGAAGGATTTCAAGTAACACCTGGTAGGAGAGAAGGAGGGAGAGGGGGAGGAAGAGGGAGGGAGAGAGGGAGAGAGGGAGGGAGAGAGGGAGAGGGGGGAGGGAGACAGGGAGAGGGAGGGAGAGAGGGAGAGGGAGGGTGGGAGAGTGGGAGAGTGGGAGAGAGGGAGGGAGGAAGAGAGAGAGGGGGAGGGAGGGAGGGAGGGAGGAGAGAGAGAGAGAGAGAGAGAGAGAGAGAGAGAGAGAGAGAGAGAGAGAGAGAGAGAGAGAGAGAGAAGTAGAAGGAGACAACAATAGTCCCAAAACAGACGGATAATGAGAAGGGAAACGCAAAGGCAAATGCTAAGATAAACGCAGCCAGAAATTAGCTTAATCATGGCACTCGTCGCATTCCTAATGGCTCTCTCTCTTTCCACGCTCTCTCTCTCTCTCTCTCTCTCTCTCTCT
>BOPN01012076.1:0-7500 GCA_017312705.2 Penaeus japonicus | reverse complement strand
ACGATGTAATAGCAAAGTGCCAATAAAATGTCTACGTTTACAGCATGAGAAGCTAACAAAGCAACATTTTCCACTGCCAAGTTTACATACTACACTTAGAATATGCTGATATAATCACTTCTGTTCACGTATCAACTGAAAGAAATTCGACAGAGAGAGGGAGAGAGGGAGAGAGAGAGAGAGAGAGGGAGAGAGGGAGAGAGGGAGGGAGAGAGAGAGAGAGAGAGAGAGAGAGAGAGAGAGAGAGAGAGAGAGAGAGAGAGAGAGAGAGAGAGAGAGAGAGAGAGACGTAAGTAAACAGATCATACATACTCCCCCTACGACTTCCCCAAAAGTTTTGACCCGTTAAGGAAGTTTCCCGTCGCCGGAAAAGTCACAAACTTATCAATTCCGGTAAGTTCATGACAACAGCCCCAGCCCCTATGCCTTCACCCCCTACTCCCTTCCTAGCGAAAGGTCTACCCGCCGTATGTCGCTTGATTCGGCAAATTACAGCCCAAACCTCGGTAAAAGTGTGTCTTCACTGAAGATTGCCAGGCCGTAGCGAAAGATTTTTTAAACTCGCTGCTAACAAGAGCCCCGCAGACCCCGCCGCCCTCGGAACAGCTCGGAAAATAACGGATTTTTTCCGACTTTTTTCAACTGACACACGACTTTTCTTTCCCGGTTTCTTCCCTCGACACTCAAGTTTGTGACTCGCGTTGTGTGCATGTCCGCTTTCCGACGAGTTTGCGGCACTCGCGGCGGTCGCGTTTCGGTGACATTTGCACTGCACTGGAGAACTCTGAATCTATGTGTCTTGAGCATTACTAATTACAGCCAATTACATGAGAGAAGGTCGGCGCGCGCGCACGGTAGTCCAGCAAGAAGAGACTAAATAAGGTTTCTATGTTTCTAGTTTCGCGTGACACTATTTTTTTTTTTTTACTTCTCTCACTACATTCACGAGAAAAATATATTTCCGACACGACTCCTTTCCTGCTTTGCTCGACACTCCTTCAAACTATGATCTGTTTCTCCACTCACTCATTCACTCACTTACTCACTCTCGACCGCGTTTGTACGTTCGTGTGCGTGTATGTGCGCGTATGTGCGTGTGCGCGAATGTGTGTTTCTGTTGTTTTATGTATCTGTATATTGCAGAGGGGCGTTATATATCGTCTCGAGCGCTTTGAGAGATAACATCAATATTGACTCTGCGATATGACTGGTGATCTGGTCGATTTTACGAGACGTGACTAATGGCGAACTAAACGGCCCCCTTGTTCTCGGAGGCGGCAGTCGAGTGTCCGAAAGCTTTTTAAGCGGCACTAATGTCGAACACTGGACAAACACAATGCCCTCGGAGTGTGTGGCGCTAGCAAGAGGTCGCGGGTTTGTTGACGTTGACGGCTGCGAGCTGAGCTTCTGAGGACTTCGAGGGGAGTGACTTCGAGGGGAGAATTGGAAAAGAATTCCAACACTGGCGGGGAACTTTCGGTGGTTCGGAAGAAAAGAAGTTTTTGGTAAACCATGCAGTGCACTTCGGGGAAAATGTTTTACTCTGCAGGAATTTCTAGATAAGTTTCTGTTCCTGCATTAATTAAGTTTCTCTTTTGTTCTTTTCTCGCCGTGTCCAAAGTCGTCACATGAACAAACACTGTCACCAGAAAAGTCGCAAAGTCACAAAGTGGCAAAGTTGGTCACCGATGAAATTCGAAGTCGTTCAGTCACAAGTCACACCAGGAACCGTTTCCTTTCCATGCGTCTTCTTCGATCCTCCGATTTTGAACCTCGTCGAGATTTAGGCCTAAGGTTGAAGAAGACGGTACTACTTCGGAGGCTCGAACGTGGAAAGACAATTTTCCGACTAACTTTTCTTTCGCGTTCTCTCTCTCTCTCTCTCTCTCTCTCTCTCTCTCTCTCTCTCTCTCTCTCTCTCTCTCTCTCTCTCTCTCTCTCTCTCTCTCGCATGCGTTCATGTGAGTGAGTGCGTCTATCTCTCCATTCGTGAACACAAGTCGCTTATTCTTGCTTAAAAACTGAAAACGAAACAAGTCCACAAGTCACAGGTTGAACAAAAATCACTAGTTGCACAATCAAGCCAAGTGCGAAAAACTAAGTTCTTCTTTACCTGAATTCCGTTAAAACTTTTCCAAAAGTAGCACTAGAGTTGTTTTTCCCCAGCTTGAAGGCAAAAATGCAACACACGTCGTGTTCCTCCCGTGAGCTACATCCTTCGCACGGAAATTCCGAAGTGGAAACACACTAGAAATCCTGGTCGGGCCCGAAGTGGTGGCGACCAGCGAGCAACAAGCACAAGTGTGAGACTGAGGCAGCGGGGACGTTGTGCTGGTGTAGGCCCAGACTCCAGCCACGCGCTCAGCGACGGCGGCGGTGTTGTATGGTAAACATCCCCCCGCTTTTCCCTCCCCCATCACCTTTCTCGATTAATTACTCTAACAAACCACCACTCGCTCCCATCTCCTACCGCCCGCCCCCCTCCCCTGTGACACTACCTCCTACGCCCAGCCGCAGCTCCGCCCACGGCCTCGTTTGGAACGCCCACCAACGCCCACACCGGCCACCGTCGCGCGCACGGCCAACCCGCGGCGGGGAGCGACGCGCGCTAAATCTTAACGAATATTCCCCTCCCCCAACGAAATTCGTGAATGCGCCGCTACGAGCCTCTAGTTGCAGGCCTTGTGCATGGATTCTCATACGCGATTTGCATTCGGCTGCGGCCTTTAAAGGTGTAATGATCAAAACACGGTGACCCCCGTCCCGTCTTTGCCTGCCTCTCGCGGTGCTTGCTTGCTTGCTTGCTCGCTCGCTCGCCTCACTCCCTACCCTCCCTCGCTCCATCCGTATCTCCGCTTCTCTCCCTCCCTTTTCCCTTTCTCCGACACACATAGACACACGCACACACTCTCTCTACTACACCTCCCAGGCGCGTGTATGTGTGGACGTGTCGACGGATCAACTTTAAAAGCGTGCGTGGCGACTGGAGTATGCATGTGACTCGTGGTGAATCTCCTTCGGAAAACCACCTCTACCTCATCTACGACGACCGTCTACGCACTTCATGACTCCGATCGGCACCATCTACCACCTCCGGAACCCGATGCGACGGAACACCGCAGACTCGCGCGCACCCGCGAAGTTCCGAACTTTCCGGCCGAAAATGGGAAATAACGACAAAAACACGCACACGCGGACGGCTCGGCTCAGCTCGCTCTCTCGCCGCCAGCGCCGAGTGCGACGGAGGGAGAAAAAAGGAAAAATAGAGACACAGCGGCTGAAGACATGCCGATGGAGAGGGAGGTCGTTAGATGAGCTGACACAGACATGTGGGATAGATATGTGGAGATGGAGATGTGGGATAGATAGATATGTGTGACTGAGATAGAGTTGGTGGGAAAAGCGATAGAGATGGATAGAGTGAAAGAGAGAGAGGGAAAGAAGAAGAAGAAGAAGAGAGAGAGAGAGAGAGAGAGAGTAACCATAATTAGGTCCCGCTTTACTGCCGTATTGCGTGTGTGACAGACAGCACTTTATTAGTCAGATTAGACGAAGACATTAAACGTCGTTCGAACTTGCCCTTCATACCTTAGCCTTCGCTCCTTTGGTCCGCACGAGATGGAATTAGCCCGCGGTTAGAATTACTTCGTGTGTTGGAAAAGCGTTTTAATTTGTCGAATTTGACTTCATTCGTAAACTAAGGAGCAATGCTTGGTTAAAAAAAAATTATAATCTCTCATAACATTAATATATAAATATATATATATGTATATATATATATATATATATATATATATATATATATATATATATATATTAACGTGTGTGAACTAAGCGTAAACATTAGACTTTTTTCAAATTTTGGAAATAAGCCATTCACTGCCTCTCGTCATGCCATCCTCCCCGCACGCATACTCCCAGCGCCGCGATTATGAGGGGAAAAATGCAAAGTCGAAAAAAAATGCAAACTTTGAAAGCGTGCAGCAACGGCCGAAGAAAACTAAAACGGAAGTAGTTTAAGCCACAACAAATAATCTCAGGCCGAAAAATTCAACACAAGAGCACACTCAAAACTACGTAATCGGTTGTTTATTTGCCTAACTGCACCAACACATGCGCCAGCCATCCTCCCTCCTCGCCTACAACTCGCTCACACACCGCAATCACTCGCTCTCACTCGCAAAATCTTGGAATGGGGGGAAATACGGCCCTTGATTTGGCTGGCAGTGTGTTTAAAAGTGATTCTTGAAACACTTTTCAGTCATGAAAACCGCGAACACTGAGGCGGACTCCGGCGCGAAGTTTCGACACTTGGGAAAAGTTTCTCGACAAAGTTGCACTTATTGCAAACGCCTCGCATCGATTCGGGTTTTGATTCACAACAGACAATGTTTATTGGGCTTATTCTTCGCTGAATGTCACCGAGCAAATATGCGCAGAACTTTGAACTTCGTCCACCAACTTGGTTTTACGGACTTAGTCGCAGAACGTAAGTTTCTGAAGTCGGTCAACACTGCAATGCACCAGTAACTCCGTTATTAAAATTTTCCGTTGATTAACATTTAAAGCACATTTTCAACAAAATCAAGAGCGTGTTATAAACATCTTTTCAATCTTACCTTGTGCTTGGAGTGACTGTCTCCTAAATGTAGATATTCCATATATGTCCAGTACCTGATAAAACAAACGGAAAACGCACTTCGCACAACCTTGATAACAAGTGGCAAACTCACAAACAACCACGAGGGATTGATAAGGGTGCAAAACAGACAATCCGAAACTTGTACACAAACAAATCAAACTGGCGAGTGGTGAGTCAGTGAGCGCGCGAGCCCGGGACGTGCTCGCCCCCCTCCGCACCGAACGCGTGTTGGGTTCGTACTGCCCGCCCCTGGCCTTGCTGCCTCACACTCCGCCCAAACTCTCATACGTGCATACACGCGCATTCGTGCATTCTCCCTTTTTTAGCCATATTTCTTTTTGCATTTCGCCTAGCCCGGCAAGGATTTCACAGTGGTTCATGCTTTCCCTCATGATATGACGTGGAAAAATAGAAATCGCTGCCATTTCAGCGCTTTGCATAATACAAACAATTGTCGTACATGCGGCAGCGCTGCGGCGATAGAGTCACGGTGCCTTCCAATTGCGGCCAGATGACCTGGGCTGACCAAGCCGACTCCAGCTGCCAAAATTAGGAGCATCGCCAGACCCAAGAAGCCAAGCCCGCCTAAAAATCCGCGGATAAGCCCAGCCTGCTATCGTACAGTTTTAACCCGCGGACTTAACCTTGCGAGCGAATGCAAGCACCTCGTGGGAGGAATTCCGCCGGCCAAAAATGCTTGTCGGTGCATGCGGCCGCCAGGGAGAGCGCATTCTTTCCGCCACATAGTAAGCGGACAGCTGCATAAACATGCACAACATGATTATTTTCGTCCAGCATGATTTTTCATCCTTTTCTGCTTCCGTGCGATCTATTCTTAGCCTGAGAGAGGGACATGAGTGACCAGCGGTGTGGTCGGGAAGCGAGGCCTGCCAGCGCGACCATGTGCCTCAGGAGCGGAGGTAGCGAGCGACCACACTTCTCCCCGCCGCTCCCCCGCTATCGCCGACCACATCGGAATTATCGTAAATGCATCTTGGGCTCTCGCAGAAGCTCCTTTTCGTGGAGGCATCGTCGTTTGGTGCATATGGAGAGAGGAGCATTCATAGCATTGTATGGTGAAATGGTTGCATTGTTCTCATCATAGAATTTCCTTCCCCCCTCCGCCTCCCCCGAGACTTCGCGCGAGTCCGCGTGCTGAGAGAAGTGAGGAAACCAAAGGAATTATGTTGCCAGTTCGCATGTATTTGCCATTTACTCTGCTCCTTATCATATCTGTTTCTCGGGTTTTTGTGTGTTGATGGTTCTTAGAAGTTTGGTTTATTCGATTATGCGAATGGCGTGCGAAGGAAACCCTCGCATTTGAAGGCAAGATGATAAAGCCTTCAGAATTCACACGACACTACACGCCAGCGTAAATATTTTACACGAGTTTCCACATTTTCCATACCAAGTTCCTGTTTACATGGCGAGTCGCAGCCTCGTCCCCTCCGCCACCATACTGCCACCACTTGCCACCACCACCGCCCTGGCCACAGCAACCTCTTCCACCAAACTAGATGGCATTAACATCCTCTACCATTAGCAGTACCGCCGATGGTTTCGTATGTGATATCGAAGTTAGTTAAGTCTTCCCCTTTTAGATATTTTAACTTTATCTTCAAGTTCAACCTCGTATCAGTTCTCGTGAATGGGATTTCAAACAAGTCTTGCGCTCAGAAAAAAAAGAAAAAGGTCGACGAGATGAAAGACCTTGCTAAGTTGCAGACTTCCCCATTAGGGACTTGCACGATGGCCACTATTCCATGTGGGAATTCGACCGACAAGGAGGTATCGACCTTGCTTAGGGTTGACTCTTTTTTCATTACAAGTTGGTAAATCTGGGAGCAGCACGACCGAGGGTTAAGTGTCACTGCAAGCCCCGCCTGAAAGCCTGGAGGCAAGGTAAATCCCCTGCTGAGTGTGGGAATAACGATCAATACCGCTGAAGGCTGAAGTCATGAATATCCCTGCTAAGGATTGGAGCCACGCTTGGCCTTGATGAAAAGGTGATTGACAGCTAACCCTATGTGCTGAAGCCACTGCACGGTGAAAGGCACGGGGTATCGTTACCTTTGCCCGTGGTTGGAATTGCGGACCTTTTACGTGCCTGCCAAAGCTCTTAATAAGGCCCCAGGCTGTCATTGTGCCTCTTGCCAGAAGTTGCCACCGCCGCCTCTGCCAAGGGTTGTGCAAACTACGACTCCTGTCCATGTTGATCAGAATCCGCAGGGAGGTCCGTGGTTGTCACTCCCTCCTCCGAGGAGCCGTGGCAACCGCAACTACGGCCAGGCAACTACGACTACTTGAATGCCACCACGGTCTATGGGAAACACACGCCTTGTTAGGGACGATTGCGAATACAGTGACAGAGGCAACCGCAGTCTGGTTAAGGCCTTGGCTCCTCATAATCACGAAAGAGAACGCGATGAAACAACAGTTGTTAAGGCGCATAGTTACTAAACATGTTAATAAGAGATATCGCAACCACAAATCATACCAAAGACTGTGTGGCTGTTACAGTTCTTGTGAAGATAAGTTGCCCCTAAAATCTCTGCCACGGTTTGTCGCCACCAAAGTCTCTAATAAGGGATGTTGTTGCCGAGGCTACAGTGGTCGACGCAGAAGCGAATTACTTCCACTATTCTTGATAAGGACTCTTGCTGCTTCCGTTGTTAGAACTGTGGTCGCATTATGCAGTGTATAATTTATTCATACGCACATGGGCATTTATACATCTCTCTTTGTACTCTCTATCTTTCTCTCTCTCTTTCTTTCTTTCTCTCTCTCTCTCTCTCTCTCTCTCTCTCTCTCTCTCTCTCTCTCTCTCTCTCTCTCTCTCTCTCTCTCTCTCTCTCTCT
>BOPN01012075.1:0-2500 GCA_017312705.2 Penaeus japonicus | reverse complement strand
ATACACTAGATCTAAACTCCTTAGGAACTATATCATTTTAATGTGAAGTAAATAGTGATGAACACTAGGCATGAATTTGGTGTTTGAATACTGGATCGAGAAAAAAAAAAAACGTTGAAGGCGCCAGATAGAAAAAGGAGAAGAAAAGGGTGTTTGGAAAAGGAAGAGGGGCTGTGATAAGTCCAAGTACAAGCAGACGTTGTATCCTACTTGCCAAGTTGAGGACTGGTTAAAACTTTTCCTGTGGCACGAATCTCTATGGCAAGTCGCAACTGCATACTTGTATTCATATGCACGTAGTATTATTCATGGCTGTCTCCCTCTCAGATAAGGTCAGTTTTACAGCTGATAGAAGAAGACAACTAAAAAGAAAAAAAAAAAGAAAAAAAAAACAGAAGAAACAGGAGACAACCGTGGAGTGAGAGAAAACTCACAAAAGGAGAGGCAGTATGAAATGCGAAGAACAGCATAATGCAGAGGACGTAGCAGAAAGCAAAAATCAAAATAAATGAAAAGGCAGAAGATAATAAAAGAAACAGAAGTGGAGATGGCGGAGTAGACAACAGAATACAGGAGAGCACAGATGATATAACTAATAGCATATGACAGGGTAGACAGGAAATTGCAATGGATACAACAGCTGACAGAAGTCCTCGCAGTTGAGGCAGACGATGACAAAATGCAAAGAGAAGAGGCATGAATGACAGTTAACGATAAAAGAAATGACAACGACACACAAGACGGCAGACGGCCGGCGAGGCACCAAGCCAGACGTAGACATGAAAGACAAAATCAGACATGAGGATAGACAGCAGACTCGGCTATGGGAGTGGGCGGGCGGGGATAGCCTGACGCGTGGGCGGGACCGGCACGACTAGCAGTCTAGTCAGCCGGTCTGGCTCTGCAGCCGTACCCGTCTGGCAGACCCGCGGCGTACGGTGCCGTCTGCTTTAGTCACAGCCTCACCACGCACAGCTTCATCGTGACCTCATCATACATTTGCCGCTTCACCACAGCTACATCATAGCTTCTGTCAGATGATTCGTTGACCTCTCTGCTAGGCTGACCTCGTCTCAGTTCAGTCGTAACCTGATCAAAGTTGAATCATTCCTTCGACGCAGCTTCGTCGTCATCTCATCACAAACGCACTCACCATAATCTCACAAGCCCATCTCTCTCTGAAACACCATAATCTCACTAAGCCATTTTCACCATACAACCACTACACCATAACCTTACATATTCCCCACCATGACCTAACCAATACCATGACCTTACCACTTGACCAACGGAAACAGCATAGACTCGCCCGTGCATCAATACACGATGCACCATAACCTCACCTCTTTATCATTGGTTTGCCTTACGACTCACCACTTGCACCGTCAGACTAGAGGAAATGATTTAAAACTCCATTGTTAATATTGATGAAGGGATGACGCACTCGCGGGAAGAAGGGAGATTGTGAGGGAGAATAATGAAGGGGAAGAGAAGCAACAGAGGATATTTTTGTTTCGGTTCTTTTCTGCGTCTCTTTCGTTGTGGACATATCTACATTTCTCTTTGTATGTCTGTCTGTCTGTCTCTTTCAATCTCTCTTATGAATATATATATATATATATATATATATATATATATATATATATATATATATATATATATGTATATATGTGTGTGTGTGTGTGTGTGTGTGTGTGTGTATATATATATATATATATATATATATATATATATATATATATATATATATATATATGTATGTATGTATGTATGTATGTATGTATGTATGTATGTGTACATGTGTATGCATATGCATACATATGTATACATATATATGCAAGTATATGTATATGTATGTATACTAGATACAAAAAGGATAGTGAGGATTATAATGATGATAATAATGAAACTAATGACTATGATTATCTCAATTAGATTAATAATGATGGTATTAATGGTAACAGCAATAGTAACAATGATGATGATAACAATCAAACTAATAACAGTCATAAAAGTCGTAAAGAACGATGAAAAAAAGATGATACTGATAACAATAAGAATGATGATCACATTGTTGATAGATATGTTAAGAATGATGATGATGATAATAATCATAATTGTAATAAATGATAATGATAATGAAGATGGTAACAATGATCTTAATCATGAGAATGAAAATGCTATACCGATACCAATAATAACATAATTAATAAAGACAACGAATGATTATGACAACATTCCTTGTCCTTATCAATATCAACTCTCCTATCATTAAATCCATCTCCATCATCATTATCATTATCACTGTAATGATAACACTTCATGATTACTGAAATTATTAACATTTTATTCGAATTAATGGTTGCTACAGACACCACGCAAAGATTCGCGACTTTCGCAAACCCTCCCGAAGTCGAGCACTGTCGTCGCACCAGATAACGAAGCCATAAATATAGCGAAGGTCAGATTTGGATCTCTCTGCGACTTGCCTTACGAAAGG
>BOPN01012074.1:0-5000 GCA_017312705.2 Penaeus japonicus | reverse complement strand
CATAAATCTAATCATGCAACCACACTGAATATCAGTCTGGAAAATTATTCGTAATGAAAGCCAAACACAAAATATGGCATCACCAATGGTCAAGGCCACACCAGGACGCCCAAGCGGTTTAGGTACCAACAAGTAATTACCTCTCCGAATTGTCGCCAGATATATGTATACCACTGCCTACTATATATATATATGTATGTATAGGTATATGTATGTGTGTGTGTACCTGTATATGTATACATATGTACTTGTATGTATATATATATATACTTAAACAAATTATAATGCATGGGCACATTATAATTCACGTGCGTGTGTATGCACGTGTGGACGCTGATGTGTATGGGTGCTGTATACATGCATACGGGCGTAGACAAACGCTTGGAGTATATGCATAATTGCTTATTTGTATATATAGGCGTCTACACTGTACATTTTATATATCTATATATAGTAACAAATATAAGTGCGGGCACGGGAGCGCGCACAAACATGCAAACATGCATTTTTGCGTAGGCCCTGCACGTATATATAAACAAATGCCCATTCTCACATGAGTAGACCGGAAGGTCGTGAGATAGATCGGTGGATACAAAGATCTCCTAATAACATGTGAGACTAAATCAAACGTGTTATTGGAGATTAATGGTACCTCCGGACTAAAATTACTCCCCCCACCGTGCACAAGGCCGACAGGTGGGGGTATCAGGCCACACACCTCTTAAATATGATTTCCCAGTCAAGACAATGGCCCTCATTCCCCGGAAGCGAAGGGAATTCTACAGTTTGAACGAAAGAGTGGTTTCTGTAATACTGAAACTGAACAACAGATATAGCCTAAAAATTATCCAAGTGTACGCTCCTACCTGCAGTCATAGTGATGAGGAGATAGAGAGCTTCTATGAAGATGTGCAAGCAGATACCGATAAAACCCATTTTACCGTGATTATGGGGGATTTTTATGCCAAGATAGGAATATGGGAAGATGGAGAAATATCGGTTGGGAAACATGGAATAGGCACCAGAAATGAGAGAGGGCAAAGGCTGATAGAATTCGCCGAAGCTCAATCCCTTAAAATTATGAATACATTCTTCGAAAAGAGACCCGGGAGGAAATGGACATGGAAATCACCATCCGGCATTAAAAACGAAATTGACTTCATAATCACCAATAGGCGTGACATTGTACAAGACGTAACCGTCATCAATAAAGTAAATGTCGGTAGCGACCATAGACTGGTCAGGAGTAGAGTTAAGTTACAGCTAAGAAGGGAACGAAACAAGCTCATACAGAAGCCTCTAGTTAATCTAACCAACATTTAGAATAGGGCGACGGAATTCAGTATCAACATCCGAAACAAATACTCAGCTCTCGAAGAAGATCTTGACATAGACCAAATGAGCGACTAATTCAGTGAGATAGTAACGGAAGCTGCACTTGAAATAGGGGGTAACGACGAAAAAGAAAAGTTCAGTAAGCTTTCGGTAGAGGCAAAAGAGCTTATGAAATAGCATAGGGATATGAAAATAACATCAATCAGAGACAAGATAGAATCAACAGAGCTGACTAAGACGATAAACAAGAAGAGGAAAGAGGATGTACGCAAATTTAACATACGAAAAATAAACGAAGCTCTGCTTGCCAGCATCAGCCTTAAGGCAACAAAGAGGAGGCTCGGAATCGGGAAAAAAACAAATGTATGCAGTAAAGAAACCCAACGGAGAGGCGACATACAATAAAAATGAAATTATCCAAGTAATAGAAGACTTCTATCGCAACCTATACCACTCAAACAACCAACCACATACGGAGACAAACACAACAATTGAAGATGTTCCAAACATCACGGTAGAGGAAGTAAATAGGGCACTAAAAAACATGAAAAGAGGAAAAATACCAGGAGAAGACGGCATTAGTGTGGATCTTATTCAAGATGCAGGAGAGATTGCGGCAGTAAAGCTGGCCAGTCTTTATAACAGATGTCTAAGCGTCGGTAAAATTCCGAACGCTTGGAAAAACGCAATAATAATTCTAATACACAAAAAGGGAGACACAAAAGACTTAAAGAATTACCGACCTATAAGCCTCCTTTCAATAATCTATAAACTGTTCACAAAAATCACATCACAGCCCATATCAAAGATACATTAGATTCAAAACAACCCAAGGAATAGGCAGGGTTCCGCAGTGGATTCTCAACTACAGACCATATCCACACACTAGCTCAAATAAGGGAGAAAACAAACGAATATAGGAAGCCCCTGTGTATGGCATTCGTAGATTATGAAAAGGCATTCGACTCGGTACAGATATCTGCAGTACTGGATGCAATTGGTAAACAAGGAGTAGAGGAAATATACTGCAGATTATTAGAGGATATATATATAGATGGTACAGCGACCATCAAAATCCACGCAGAAACCAATAAAATACCAATAAAAAAAAGTGTTAGGCAGGGCAACACCATCTCACCGAGCTGTTTACAGCCTGCTTGGAGGAAGTATTCAAGAAGTTAGATTGGAAAGAGAGAGGGATTAAAATAGGGAATGAGCACTTAAGCAATCTAAGATTTGCAGATGACATTGTCCTTTTCGGCGAGTCAGCAGATGAACTACAACAATTAATAAGCGATTTAAATATAGAAAGTCTGAAGATTGGCCTTAAAATGAACATGAAAAAGACTAAAGTCATGTTCAACAATCGAACTTTGTATTTAAGCAAATACAAATACAGGGCGAGGTACTAGAAGCAGTGAACGAGTACGTATACCTAGGGCAACTCATTCAGTCGAGTACATCCTGCGAAGCCGAGATAAAACGGCGAATCAGGCTAGGTTGGAGTGCCTTCGGTACACATAGTAATATATTACGAAGTCGTCTGCCACTATGTCTAAAGAGAAAGATTTTTGACCAATGTGTCCTCCCCGTCATGACATATGGGTCAGAGACATGGACTACGACCAAGACACTCGAGAGGAAATTAGTAAGCGCTCAAAGAGGAATGGAAAGGCTTATGCTAGGAGTTAGCTTAAGAGACAAGAAAAGGGCCACATGGATCGGGCAGCAAACAAAAATAGAGGATATACTCAAAAGCCTCAAGAATAAAAAGTGGTAGTGGGCTGGACACATATATCGGAGACAGGACAACAGGTGGACAAAGAAAACAACAAAATGGGTAATACACGACACAAAGAGACCCAGAGCAAGACCAATGATTAGATGGCGGGATGAAATAGCAAAATTCGCAGGAGTAAACTAGAATCAGAGGACACAAGACCGGAATGACTGGAAAAGATTGAGAGAGGCCTACGTCCTGCAGTGGATTGATACAAGCTGATGGTGATGATATATATATATATATATATATACATATATATATATATATATATATATATATATATATATTCATAATTATTGGTATCATTATCGTTGGTTTATTATTACTACAATTTCTACTGGGAATGATGATAACGATTGGTGATAATGATGATAAGATGATAATGATATTGATAATGGTGATGATAAGAATGATTATAATAATGTGGATAGTAGAAATGAAAACAATAAAGATCTGAATGATAAGGACAAGGATGGTAATGTAACGATGATTAGAGTAATAATGATGATAATGAAATTATAATCAGCACTAATATGATTATTAATGATAATAATAATAATGACATTTATAATGAAGATAAAACCAACATTAGGGAATAATGCTCTCTCTCTCTATCTCTCTCTTTCTCTCTCTCTCTCTCTATATATATATATTGTTTGTTTTTTCTTCTTTTCTTTTCTTTTCTTTTTTTCTTTCTTTCTGTTTTCTTTCTGTCTATCCGTATGCATGTCTCTCATTCTTAGCCCTTCATGCTTGCTTTTTTGTCATTTTCTGTTTCTCTCTCTTTCTCTCTCTCTCTCTCTTTCTGTCTTTTTCTCTCCGCCTTAGTAAGATATCCTCGTTTCTTTTTTTCTACTTGCGTTTTTTTTTTTTTGTATATTTTTTTTTGTTTGTTTTTACTCACATATTCCCTGTCATCATAACTTTTCTGTGACACTTTGCATTCCGTTTTAGTCCTATGAGTTTTGCTGTATTCAGGGATAGGACTTGAGCACCTCGTTCAGACTGATTGTAAAAACTTATGGATTTGTTTTTGTATAATTTTTATCTTTATGACTGTTTGGATTCGGATTTTTTTTTTTTTTTTTTTTTTATCATCCCCTGCGATTTTTGTGATGGAGGGTGTAATGTATACATTGTACTTCTTATTGGAGTCTGTTTGTTTGCGATAATGGTTGAGTGTGTCTGTTTTTATGTGTTTGTTCGTGTGTTTTTGAGAATGTTTGTGCTTGCATCTGTGTATCTGTGTGTGTGTGTGGGTGTGTGTATGTGTGTGTGTGTGTGTGTGTGTGTGTGTATTTATGTGTGCATGTGTGTCTGGTGGTTGAGTATGTGTGTGTGTTTGATTGTTTGTTTTTTGTGTGTGCTGGGTACGCATATGTATGTGTCTGTATACGCATGCGATGTGTGTGTTGGAATTAGACCTTAAAAAATCATCAAAACTCTCAATCTTTCTTAACCAACCGCTTTCCTGAAACGTATATTGGCGAGCAACTCCAGCCAAAATTTCTTGCCTTGCCCAGGTCGGAAACGCTCTGGTAAACATCCCGTATCGACTTCGTGCTTTTTGTTGTTGTTTGCCTGGTAAATCTGGCTTCGAAGAGCGAGTCCCGAGAGAAAAGGCAGAAAAGGAGAAAATCCGTTTCCACAATGTTCACGGATAACATGAAATAGAAAATCCTGGTACAAGTTCTGAGTTAAAATGTACTGTGTGTGTGTGTGTATGTATGTATATATATATATATATATATATATATATATATATATATATATATATATATATATACATATATTCATATATATATATATATATATATATATATACATATATATGTATGTATGTATATATACATATATATATACATATATATGAATATATATA
>BOPN01012073.1:7500-13037 GCA_017312705.2 Penaeus japonicus | reverse complement strand
GAGAAGTAAGGGAATAGGTATGTGGAGGGGGAGGGGAAGGGTAGGGAGAGAGAGGGGAAGGGTGGGGAGGGAAAGGGTAGGGAGAGAGAGGGGAAGGGTGGGGATGAGGATGGGGGTGGGGGGTGGGGTTTCAGATCGAGACCCCGACATCTCTCTCGATCTTAATGCACCTGAGGATAAGATTTGTGTACAAGGTTTGTAATCCATCGTGGTAAAACTTCCCGTCGACACGTAGGTTATAGTAGGGGGGGGGGGGGGTGATGTCGGGGTGTGGGAACGACGGAGAAAGGGGGGGGAGGGAGGAGGAAGGAGGTATGGGGAATGAAATAGGGGATTAGGGGGGGGTAGAGTAGGGGTTACGGATTGGGGGGGAGGGGAGGGGTGATAGAGTCATTATGTGTAGGTGGGAGGGATGGAAATAGAGGGAATGGGGGGGGGGGGGGTATTAACAAGGGACCAATCCATTTACTTCTATATTGCTTCTCATAGTTTGTAACTGCATTACAGACATAACTTTGATAACATGTAAATAATTACAGTGACAGCAGTGATGATATAACACTTACCCCAATTTTGTCGTTATTATCAATAAAAGCTTTGCTGATTTAATTGAAGGAATAAAAATTAAACTTGTAATGATAGTGATAATCATGGTAATCATAATGATGATGATGATGATGATGATAAGTATAGTGATAATGATGTGATAATCATGATGGTAGTGATAATGATAATAAGGACGAGATAATGGTAATGATAGGAAAACTATCATTATGTTGGGAATGATGACTATCAGGGCAACTTAAGATAATGGTAATGATAGTAATTAAAATCACGGGCACTGATAATAATGACAATAGTAATAATGATAATAATAATGATGATTATAACAATGTTAACGATAAGGATAGTAATGATAATAATGATAATTATGATATGATAACAATAATAATAGTGATAAAGATAACAATGATAGTAACAATAATGATGACGATTGTAAATTATAATGATAAGGACAATGATGATCAGAATAATAATAAAAAATAATACTAACAATACTAACAATGATTATAATGATAATGATATGTCCTGGGTATGACGTAAAACAGCATCCGGTCATGAAGTAGTGTAATGAAGATCCCCTTTGCCACAGTTACCTCCAAGTTCCCCTCCAGTTGGGGCTAATCTCTCTCATGAGTAAGGGGTCTCCTCTGCCTTGGTCGGTTAAATGGATCAAGAAAATAATTCGGATGCCAACGTGAATGGGGCTGGAGCCTGTATTGGAGCAGGCCCTTCGTTGAGCAGGTTTCCTTTGGAAGAGCAGTATAGGCCTGGTCGTTATCCTACTATTGGCCTATTAGAGAAGAGAAGTGGAGGCCGTTCAATAAGAGTGTAATGAAATGTTGCAACGAAAGTGAACCACAGAGAAGGGGGTTTAAGAAGAGAAGGAAGAAAAATTGGGATAGCAAAGGATTATTAAAAGCATCTGCCCAAAGGCTCCAAGATCACGTCAGGGTAATCAGGATGATTGAGTAGATAAATAAAGTAAAGCAAGAGGAAATCAGAAGAAGAGTTAACAATAGATGGCGATGAATAGAAATCAAGAACTGCATGTGAATAAGCAACAGAATACTGAACATATCAAGGATTGCCAACAACAGAGACAAGAACAACTAAGGTTCATAGGCTGACTAATCCAGAATGAACAGAAAAGCAACTGGAGCAAGAACAGATTCTTAAAACCAACAATGTAAAGGATAAGAGGACAAAGATTATGATTAAAAAGCTAAAAGAAAGAATAAAAGCTAAATCAGCAAAGACAGAGATATGAAAAATGTATAAATCAACTTAGATTAAACAAGCTGTCTTCGTCAAACGAAAGGCAAGTTTACTTGGAAATTGAATGGAAAAAATACTATTAATTAGAAGAGTATACCGAATGTGGACAAGAGCAGAGCATTTTGGAGTGAAATATGGGGCAACCAGTAAAACGTAATGATAATGCTGAAAGGCTTCAAGAGATCGAAAACAAATTCAGAAGTGCTTGCAAACAAAATAATGTAAACAATCACAGTCAAGATGTGCGGAATCAAACTTGAAAATTCTAAAATCAAACCACTAACTATATATGGATGACTTATTGCTGTTTGGACAGTGTGAAAGAGATGTAGAACCACTCGTTAATACAGTCCATACATTTAGTTCTGTGGAATTCGATAAACAAAAGTGCTCAGATTGTCATGAAGCGTAGGAAGATCATTAAATGTGCTGGAATCAACCCGCCTGATTGGGAGAAGGTGAAGAGTGTCATCGAAGAATGTGACAAGTACTTATATATAGTTAAACTGGATGGGATGAAGGAAAAAAAACGAGGGGAGGTTCGCAAAAAAAAAAAAAAAAAAAAAAAAAAAAAAAAAAAAAAAAAAAAAAAAAAATCAAACTAATTTCGGAATCAAATTTGTACAGCAAGAATACAAGTTTAGCAATAAATACTTTGGCAGTAGCTGTGATGAGACATGGTACTGGGTTAGTAAACTGGAGAAACTAGACGGACACAGAGAATTACAACATCCAAAAAGTGGCACGTTGAATGTTGCACGGAAGAGAGGCGACAGGAGATTGCAAAGTGATTAAAAAAAACATCCAATCAGAGGAAAATATCGCTAGGTGGTCCATGAAAAAACATCCAAGAGCGATTATCAAAAGCAACAGGGATTGAGCAGCGACATAATTGCAGCATCCGAGTCTAAAGACCAAATACGAAGAGAGAGAGAATTCAAGTGGCAAGAAAGGGCTATACATGGTCAGTTTACTAGATATACAGATGAGATAATAGACAGAGAGAAATCCTATCTATAGCTGAAAATGGAGACCTAAAGAAAAGTACAGAAGCATTGAAAATGGCGACACAAGAGCAAACAATAAGTACGAATCATATCAAACACCGTATTAAAAAAAAGCAACAGATTCACCGACCAACAGAACATATGGAAACTAGGGGGAAACGGTCAGCCATATCATATACAAATGCAACAGATAAACACCGAAAGAATATAAGTGATGTCACAACAATAAAAAGTCAGCTCTCCCTGAAGGCATCACGGAAAATGAACGCTTCAAGTTACTCTGGAACCACAACATAAATTACATAATCGAGGTCAGACGTCCAAATACTATTGTCTTCGAGCTAAATCATGAAAATAAAGCCTTGTTCGATCGTTGATATAGTTTTATCAGGTGACACAAGGATGAAACAGAAGGAAAAAATGGAAGATCGAAAAAATATTAAGACCTTAAAAGAGAAATTGCAAGATCGTGGGGCCGGCGAAAAGTGAGTGTCATACCAATTGTAATTGGTGGATTCCGATGTTAAACAAGAGAAGCTGAGAACATAGAGGGAATAGGAATCAGGATCAGGGCTGAGGTGAGGCAGGCAACGACGATGATGGGAGCTGAAGGAATTTTGAGGAAGATTCTCTGGTTCTGGCTTGCTGTCCTGAAAAAAAAAAAAAAAAAAAATACAAATAACAATACTGATGATAATTATAATGATGATATCAATGATGATAGTGATGATGAGAATAGTAATAATAATGATGGTGATAATAATGATAATGATAATGATAATGATAATGATAGTAATAAAAATGTTAATGATAATAACGACAATGATAACAACAAAATAACAGCAAAACCCACAATAACAACAAAAATAGCAACAATAATGATGATAATGATGATAATAATGATAATAATGATAAGAGTAATAATGACAGTAATGGTGATAATGATATTGATAAAAGCAATGATCACATCTGCCTCATACATAACGATTGTGATAAGGATCAGTTTTCCAGAATAAGCGAACTCTGACCACGCACACACACTGCACTTGAAGCCACACACAAAGAAGTTCTTCTAAACCTCTTTTTTGCCCTTCCCCTCTCTCAGCTCCCTCTCCTCTCTCAGCCCTCTCCTCCCCTCTTTCAGCCCTCTCCTACCACTCCTCCCCTCTCTCTCGTATCCCTCTTCCTTTCCTCTCAGCCCTATCTCAGCCTCCCCTCTCCTCTCTCTTCCCTATCTCAGACCCCTCCTTCCCTTTCATCGCCCCCTCTCCTCTCTCCTCTCTCAGCCCCCTCCTCACCTCTCCTCCCTACTTTCAAACCCCCCTCTCCTCTCTCAGACTTCTTCTCTTCTCCCCTCTCCTCTCCTCTGCACTCACTCACCCAAGTCTCCTCCACTCCTTTCCACTCCCATCCGCTACCCCTTTACCTAGCCTCCTCTTTCCACTCCCCATCCACTATCCCTGCCCTTCCCTATCCATCGGTCCCCCACTTTCCCCTACCTATTCCCTCCCTTCTCTCGCCCCCTTCCCCTTCACTCCTCTGCCCTTTCCTCACCTTTCCCAACCCCTCCCCAATCTCCCACCCTCACCCCCCTCATCTCCTAACACCCCCACCCATCCCTTACCTTTCCCTAAACATCCCCTTCCCCTCACCCCCACCCCCACACCCACCCACCCTCCTACCTTTCCCCCTTCAAACCCGACCTCGCCCCCCCCACACAAAATCCTCCCTTCCTCCCCCATCCCCCCTACTCCTCATTCCTCCCCCCTCCCCCCCAACCCCACCTTCGTGCATTATCCATCATCCACCAGTCACACGCGAGTCTCGGAATCCACTCCTGTATCCCCTCAGCTGATGGATGAACTCGACCCGAGCGCCCGGCAGTTCATTCCAGGGCTCAGCGGTGCGCATCCATCACGCGCGGTCATCGGGCCCACCTTAACACCTCATCAGAATCACTTACGGACGGACGGACGGATGGTCAGAGGGGCGGGGAGGGTGGGTGGGTGGGTGGGAGGGTGGGTTTGAGGGGGAGGGGAAGGGGTTAGTGGGTGGGTGGGAGGGGATGGGATTGGTGGGGAGATAGGGTGGGTGGGAAGGTAGGGTGGGAAGGGGGAAGAAAGGTGGTTGAGGTGAAAGGTGAGTGGAAGAAGATGGCGGGGTGGGGGATTGAGGGGAGGAGAGAGGAAGTGGTGGAAGAAGGGAGATGGAATGGGAGGAAGGAGGAGTTGGGAGAGGAGGAGGAGGAGGAGGAAGGAGAGGAAATGAAAGAGGTGGAAGGGAGGAATCTCATGAGACGGAAGACGAAATAATAAGGAAAGTAGTGTTGGAGAAAGAGAAGGAGGAGGGGGAATAAGATAAGGAAGAAAGAAAAGGAGGAAGAGAGGAGAATGCGGTAATAGAATAGGAGGGAAGGAGGTGGAAGTAGAAGAGGTAGTGGAAGACGTGAAGAGAGGCACAGATATTGAAAGGAAAAGAGAGTAGAAAGAAAAAGTGGTTGTGGGAATGAGGAGGAAAAAGACGACGAGCAGAAGGAGAAGGAGAAATAGGAAGAGGAGAAGGAGGAGAAAGAGGAAGGGGAGGAGGATATAGAAGAAGACGACGACAGACAGAAGGAGAAGGAGGGGGAGGAGGTGAAGAGGAGCAAGAAGAAGAAGAAGACGACAAATAGAAGAAGGAGAAGGAGGAGGA